>JAHPZR010022423.1:0-28344 GCA_019787425.1 Platygyra sinensis
AGAAATAACCTTAGAACACTGGGCCGGGTGTTCAAAGCCCGATTAAGCTAAAACCCCGGGTTTAGCGAGGAATTTTGATTTCAGTTTTGTAACCCTGTTTGGTAGAGGTGGTTCTGTTTATATTATTCGCCCTTCAGTTTTTAAGCTGTAGTAATCTCGAAACTACACCAAACATTAGAGGTGAAAAAAACGTTTTAAACAAGGAAAAACATAAATGCTTCAGTTCACGGTTAACCCTGGGGTTAGCATTTAACCGGCTTTCGAACAACCCGGACCCTGGATCTCTAACCCATGAAATAAATGAATGACTTGAGGATTGAGGGACAGGCAACAGCTTATAGCCGATTATGTCTGCCGCACCTAAAACGATTTATTATTTTTTGTTGTTGGACTAATTAGAAAAGAATGTCTATCTATTGACTGTAGGTTTATCCGTTGTCTCGAACCCATCCTTTTATCTCTACACAATAAAAACGCCTCATCCCTGAAAAAGCATGGCTTTCAACTGAACTGATTCATCTTCCCTCTGCCGAGTGCGGTCTCCAGCCCGAGGACGCGTGTAATCAGGCTCGTGAAAAATACAAGGGTAATGAAGGAGGGTCGCCTACATTAAAAAATTACCGTCCCCCCCCCAAAAAAGTTAACTGTAACATCATGAGGACAGCATTCTGTTAACTTGAATTCGAGGTCTCCCAGCATATAGTCATAACTCTATTCGGGTTCTATCACGAATGGCGGTCTCCGGATTGGCCTATGCTAATCATGCACCATCTCTGATTTTCTGTGTATAAATAAGTGGAGTATCGTGCGGCGTTGGGGTACCGTTTGTTTGGTTGTTTTCAAAATGTCTTTGACGAGGATTGATGAGTAAATATTTGAACGACTAGTAGATTCAATAGTAAGACAATGAGAATAATTCGCTCTCTGCGTGATAGAAATTCTCGAAACTCCTAATATAATTGTTTAGACATATTTTAAACAAGACGTGTTATCGCGTAGTATCCGCTGATTGTAGTTTCAAGAGTTCATGCAATGTTTTGAACTTTTGACGAACTCATGAGGCCAACTACAAGACCAGCAGAAAAGGTTATTACAGCCAACACTGGAATCCAAATTACGATAGCACCTCAACAGCCAAAGAGATACTGAACAAAAACCAGAAAAGGAACCAAAGGATGGTTAAAAAATGGAGAAGATTTAACACTGATTACAAACGGACGAAAAAATTAAGCTCACCTTTTCAAGATGTTGCAAAATCGCGACGTAGCTCCTTACGGTTATTCCCCACAATTGCTAGTGCGCATCCGTTCCGCGCATAATTTAATGGCATCATTTAGCGCGCTCCTCGTGCACGTGCACACTGAAAACATGGCGGATTTGCCTTGGATATTGAGCTCTTTCCAGTTGAAAAAATGGCTATAGCTCACCAACGGCGCATGGGCACCCCTAATTTTTTTTTCCAGTCATTGCTAATCAACTTATCCTAAAGCTTTGCTTGAGGAAGACTGATCTGATTCCTAGATTGCTCGAAAATTGAATAAATAAGCGAAAATAAGCAAAGTAAACTGTGGTCTTTCTTTTTGCCCTCTGGGTAACCATGTCAAGAAAATTTTGGTTGAAAATTTTAATCAAGGATTCAGCTTTCTGTCTTAAATCAAACTTAAAAAGTTTATTTGGTACTCGATTACAACGCATTGACTCCCCCAAGTTTAATGCGTGTTCTCATGAGTCTCAGTCAACAAAAACTTCTACAATTATTATTTGGTAATGCGTTCTTGCAATAAGCGTTAAATAATGCCAAAATGGGTCATTTTCAATGCCCCAGGTGCTCCTTAATGAGTATTGGGCAACCCCCTTTTTTATTTCAAAAATGGAAGTTCTTCATTATGAGTAATATTCCAGCGGGGCAAAGTTTGGAACGAAAAATCTGATTGTCAGTTTTATTTCAGGCGGGAATTTACCCTTAAGATATATCTCAGCGATTTTGGTTTTTTACGTCTGGATTCGAGCGCAGGTCACAACCCTAGAGTGGGAGGTGGGGGGGGGGGGTGGGGGGGGGGGGGGGGGGTGGGGGGGGGTGGAGGGGGGGGGGGGGGGGGGGGGCGTGGTCTCTCCGTCAAGGCTGGTACCGGTACATTTGTCTAGCCAATATGGTTTATCTGCTGGTTGCCTATTGTGGGCCAGAGCGATTAAAAAGCAGGGGAGAGGGGAGTAATGACACTTCCCCTTAGTTGGAAGTTGGGGATTTGAGTGTGCCACAGTAAGCATGGTATTGACTGTAGTTTGACTCAGTTCGCTGAAGCTTCTTTGGATGTGTCTGCGTGACGACATGGAGAAGTTCCTGTCACGTGCATGTGGGTTGGGGGGGGGGGGGGGGGTGCAATTCGCCTTGCCAGGGGTGTGGTCAGATCATGGGGCCAACTGCGGGCATGTTTTATTTCGGGGGGGGGGGGGGGGATCACGATCAGATATACATTTCCTGTTAAACTTGCTGCTAACTTGACGGGAAATGATACAGTAAAATCCAAATATTGATTACGCAATCGCCACTATTCCTTCTTTGGGATCGACACGGACCCCGCCACTGGAGTGGGAAATCCAAACCAACATCAGCACTTTATCTACACGAGCTTCAAATGGAGGGGCACCTGACAAGTTTTAAAAATTCGAACAACAATATCTCTTAAATGTCCTGTTTCGTGCGATTTTGGATTTTGTTTAATTTCTCATTCTGTCTTTACGAGCAGCCTTTGATGTTTCTTTATATTGTGTTTTTTTCTGATTTCAACTAAATCTTTGGGGGAAAAAGCGGTTCTGACATTTAAACCCCGTGTCCAACTGAGAAAGAGGTGCAAAGATGGCCGATTATTTTCATATGGCGATGTTAATTATTTTCAACACGATTTAACACGTGGCATGCAGTTGAATGCTCTGCAAGCCATGTAATTTCGCTTCGCTACTTAAGGAATTTCTGTTATACGATCGGGCAAGCACAAAAGGACAGCCCCCCCCCCCCCTGACCCTCCTCTAAAGCTCATGCCGCAGTCAAATAGAGTTTTAAAATGGGAAGGGGCTTCTCTCTGAACAATTGAAGGGAGGTTCTAGGAGCTTGAGGGACCTTATTAAAGGTTAAAAATTGAGTAAAGTGAAGAGTGATCATCGCAGTAAATTTTCCAATTGTAAGCAATTGGAAAGAAGAAAGCCTGAAAAAAATCAGGGCTTCAACGGGATTCGAACCCGTGACCTCCGCGAAATACGGTGCGATGCTCTGCCAACTGAGCTATGAAGCCACACATTGGGAGCGAGGTCAATTTAACTGAGTTCATATGTCACTCAAGTGTTAAATTGACCTTCGCTCCCAATGTGTGGCTTCATAGCTCAGTTGGTAGAGCATCGACACCGGTATTTCGCGGAGGTCACGGGTTCGAATCCCCGTTGAAGCCTGATTTTTTCAGGCTTCTTCTTTCCAATTGCTTAAAAATTGGAAAATTTACTGCGGTGATCACTCTTCACTTTACTCAATTTTTAACCTTTAATAAGGTCCCTCAAGCTCCTAGAACCTCCCTTCAATTGTTCAGAGAGAAGCCCCTTCCCATTTTAAAACTCTTTTTGACTGCGGCATGAGCTTTAGAGGAGGGTCAGGGGGGGGGGGGGCTGTCCTTTTGTGCTTGCCCGATCGTATAACAGAAATTCCTTAAGTAGCGAAGCGAAATTACATGGCTTGCAGAGCATTCAACTGCATGCCACGTGTTAATTCGTGTTGAAAATAATTAACATCGCCATATGAAAATAATCGGCCATCTTTGCACCTCTTTCTCAGTTGTCACTTTTTTTAAATGTCAGAACAGCTCCAAAATTTATTTGAAATCAGAAAAAAAACAATATAAAGAACATAAAAGCTGCGTAAAGACAGAATGAGAAATTAACAAAATCCAAAATCGCACGAAACAGACATTTAAGAGAATGTTGTTCGAATTTTTAACTTGTCAGGTCCCACTCCATTTGAAGCTCGTGTAGATAAAGTGCTGAGTTGGTTGGATTTCCCACTCCAGTGCGGGTCCGGTCGATCCCAAGAAGGATAGTGGCGATTGGTAATAATATTTGGATTTACTGTATCATTTCCCGTCAAGTTAGCAGCAAGTTTAACAGGAAATGTATATCTGATCGGTTCGAAATAAACATGCCCGCAGTTGGCCATGATCTGACCACACCCCTGGCAAGGAGAATTGCCCCCCCCCCCCCCCCCACCCACATGCACGTGACATGGACTTCTCCATGTCGACACAGAAATCCAAAGAAGCTTCAGCAACTGAGCAAACTACAGTCAATACCATGATTATTTGGCACTCAAATCCCCAATTCCAACTAAGGGGAAGTGTCATTACTCCCCTCTCCCCTGCTTTTAATCGCTTGGCCCCAATAAGCAACCAGCAGATAAACCATTGGCTAGACAATGTACCGGTACCAGCCTTGACGGGAGAAACCCCCCCCCCCCCCCCCCCCCCCCCCCCCCACCCCCCCCCCCCCCCCCCCCCCCCCCCCCACCTCCACTCTAGGTGTGCCTGCGCTCGAATCCAGACGAAAACCAAAATCGCTGAGATATATCTTAAGGTAAATTCCCCTGAAATAAAACTGACAATAGATTTTCGTTCCAAACTTTGCCCCCTGGAATATTTATCATATGAGAACTTCCAATTTTGAAATAAAAAAGGGGGTTGCCCATACTCATTAAGGAGCACTGGGGCATTGTAAAATGACCCATTTTGGCATTATTTAACGCTTATTACAAGAACGCATTCCCATAATAATTGTAAATTTTTGTGACCGAGACTCATGAGAACACGCATTAAACTGGAGTCAATGCGTTGTATCGGACACAAATAAACTTTTTAAGTTTGATTTAGACAGAAAGCTGAATCCTTGATTAAAATTTCAACCAAATTTCTTGACATGGTTACCATAGGGCAAAATAGAAAAGACCACAGTTTACTTGCTATTTTCGCTATTTATTCAATTTTCAGCAATAGAAATCAGATCAGTCTTTCCTCAAGCAAAGTTTAGGATAAGTTGATTACAATGACTGGAAAAAAAATTGGGGTGCCCATGCTCGTTGGTGAGCTATAGCCATTTTTCAACTGAAAGAGCTCAATATCAAGGCAAATCCGCCATGTTTTCAGTGTGCACGTGCACGAGAGCGCGCTAAATGATGCCATAAATTATGCGCAGAAAGGATGCGCACTGCAATTGTGAGGAATAACCTTAAGGAGCTACGTCACGATTTGCACATCTTGAAAAGGTTGAGCTTAATTTTTTCGTCGTTTGTAATCAGTGTTAATCTTCTCCATTTTTAACCATCCTTTGTTCCTTTCTGGTTTTTGTTCAGTATCTCTTTGGTGTTAGGTGCTATCGTAATTTGATTTCCAGTGTTGCTGTAATAACCTTTTCTGCTGGTTTGTATTTGGCCTATGAGTTCGTCAAAAGTTCAAAACATTGCATGACTCTTGAAACTACAATCAGCGATACTACGCGATAACACGTCTTGTAAAATATGTTAAACAATTATATTAGGAGTTCGAGATTTCTATCACGCGAGAGCGAATTATCTCATTGTCTTACTATGAATCTACTAGTCGTTCAAATATTTACTATCAATCCTCTTCAAAGACATTTTGAAAACACCAAAAAACGACCCCAAGCGCACGATACTCACTATTTATCACAGAATCAGAGATGGTGCATGATTAGCATAGCAATCCGAGAACGCCATTCGTGATAGAACCCTAATAGATTTATACTATATGCTGGTAGCCTCGAATTTAAGTTAACAGAATGCTGTCCTCATGATGTTACAGTTAACTTTTTGACGGTATTTTTTTAATGTAGGCGACCCTCCTTCATTACCTTGTATTTTCACGAGCCTGATTACACCGCTCATCGGGCTGGACCTCACTCGGCAGAGGTAAGATGAATCAGTTCAGTTGAAGCCTGCTTTTTCAGGATGAGGCGTTTTATTGTGTAGAGATAAAAGATGGGTTCGAGACAACAGATAAACCTACAGTCAATAGATAGACATTCTTTTCTAATAGTCCATAAAAAAAATAATAAATCGTTTTAGGTGCGCAGACATATCGGCTATAAGCTGTTGCCTGTCCTCAATCCTCAGTCATTCATTTAATTCATGGGTTAGGATCCAGGGCCGGGTTGTTCGAAAGCCGGTTAATGCTAACCCAGGGTTAACCGTTAACTGAAGCATTATGTTTTCTTGTTTAAAAACGTTTTTCACCTCTAATGTTTGGTGTAGTTTGAGATTACTACAGCTTAAAACTGAAGGGCGAATAATATAAACAGAACACCTCACCAAAAAGTTACAAAACTGAAATCAAAATTCTCGCTAACCCTGGGTTAGCTTAATCGGGCTTTGAACAACCCGGCCCAGTGTTCTAAGGTTATTTCTAGGTTATGGTATGAAATAATACTGAGGCAACCCTTGCGAATTGAACAACATTCAAATCTATCTTTGGTGGTAGCTCTTATGAGACGCCAGATTGTTTAATTTATATGTCGCAGACGGACATACAAATCCAGCGAGTTGATGAGATGATTGGAAGACTTTGGAATGGTCTTAAAGAGAGATCAATGCAAGAAAAGATAAACATAATTGTTGTTGGAGATCATGGTATAGTGCTGGCTTATAATATTATTCGCAATGATTTCTGTTAATTGGTTTATCAAGCGTCCATTTTGTGACGTTGGCGAATGATCGATTAATTCAGTTTATGAGGTTGTAGTAAACTTGCGACCTACTTTTGTAACTTAGTAAGAATGTTTTTACTTACTTAATTAGTCTGTCATTTTTCTTCAGCAATTGTTTAGTTCTTTTGGTTAGTTGTTTTTTTTTGTCGCTGTTGTTCAATTCATCATTTATGTAGTTAATTATTTATTGTTACGCTCGTTGAGTTCAGAAATGCGCCCTCCAAAAATGTTTAGGGCATGTAGGCTTGAAATTTCTTTGGAACGATTTTATTTTTGATATAGTCATCAAACTTAAGGCCAAAATTTAGTTCAAACTTTGTGAAGTGCGAGCGAAAAGGTACGTCAAAAGTGGGAAAGATTTACTGTAAATATGTTTTGCTCTTCTTGGCTAGGTATGGCGCCGAAAAGTTGCACACGAATAGTTTACACAGATACGGTAAGCATTGCACAGTATTTCTTTGGCGCTCAATTTGATAAAGAAAAAAAAAATTAATTTGCTGTTGCCTAACCTATGAAGCACTGGCATCTTTATCATCGGCAATTGTTGTGACTTTTTTATATCTTTACTACTTTATCCTATATGACTAAACTTAAACGATCAAATGTTTGAATACCCTGAACATTAGGTCAGCCATTTTGAAAATATTTACAATGCTGGAGGTTTAAGGCATTTATATACACAAAAGTATTAATGATGTGTTCCTGGATAAATGATGTGCACCTAGGTGTTAGGTATATTCCTACATTTGTTTCTTTCAGTACAACGTTACTTTGGATGACATATACTCCCCTCAGGGGTACGGGAGCCTTTATATCGATGGATCCAAAACCTGGAGGTACGTAATATTTTTCAGCTAAGGTGAGACAAGGAAGTGAAATTTCAGACTTTAAATTGTTGCTTTCTCTTCTTTCTTTAAACAAAAAAGTTGAAAAAAGTAAACGGCCATTTAGTTCTTGCATAACCTGAAGCAAATGCTCGGCGAGTGTTTTGGCAGAACTGAAACGTCCTTGTTACACTTTAGATTAGGATTGATCCAAGCCTGTATCGACCCAAATGAGTGTACATGTTCTTTTCATGCAATAGGCCCTTTGCAGGATCCAGTCACATGGTACGGAATAAATTATCCTGGGACGCAAATAACGCAAGGGGACTTCCAAAACAAAGGAATTCTTACCAGTCCAGCCCGACTTTCCTTTGTTTTGAAAGTCCCATTCTCTACTTGCACAAATCCCATAATGCACCTCTTTTACCCCCCAAAAATTTGCATAGGCATTGTTTTAGATTACTCTTGGGACCTGTTCATGTCCCAGGAGAAATTGCAAACAATGAGTATGCAAAATTTTTTTTTTTTGGGGGGGGGGGGGGGGGTTAAAGAGGTGCATTATGGTATTGTGCAAGTAGTGAATAGCGCAATTTGCGTCCCACCATAATTTATTCCGTACCATGTGACCGGATCCTGCAAAGGGCATATTCAGCGCTTGCACGCGAGTTATCAAATATTAGAATTCTTGATTATATATGGCATGAATTTCCTAGAGGGCTACAGATAGACGGGATTTTCTACTTAAATGAATGCAGTACAATTAAAATAAGGGGGAGTAGTTAAGGTGATTTTTTTAACTCTCATAACCAGTTGTCTTCATTTTTTCCCCTCAGTTTCAGCCGAAGAAATAGTGTCTCGTCTAAAAGTAAGCTCACATTGCTTTTATTATATTAAGAAACCTATATCCAGGAATTCTAGCCTACACTGATTTTAAAAGTCGGGGCTGCATATCACTGAAAATAAAGCACCACACAAAGCATGGTGTCATTTGAATAACTAAAAATTTAAATAAGTAATTGAAGAAACGTCTTGTCGATACATAAACAGTAGATACTATGCAAAAAACGGTAGACTGATCCCCACGGCGAAGAGAGGAAAAGAAATAAAACAGCAATGAAATTAAAACAAGTAAAATATTGTATATTGTATATTATTATACTGTACTTGTTTTAATTTCATTGCTGTTTTATTTCTTTTCCTCTCTTCGCCTTGTGGATCAGTCTACCGTTTTTTGCATAGTATCTTTTGATTTTAACTGATCCAGGTCTCCAAAGATCCGGCACCCTTTTGCATTGGTTTGTGGTGTTGTGGTCTTGCCGATATTAGAAGATTTGTTTGCATAAAACAGTAAGACGTCGAATATCTACAAAAAATGATGCGGTCGAACGTTTTGTAATAGAATGATTTCAAACCAACTGGTTTTATAAATGTAATTTTTTTCTTGTTTCGTTTTTAACCTTTTTAGTGTAAAAGTCCTCACTTTCGGGTGTTTTTGAAGGAAAACCTTCCAAAGCGTCTTCACTATTCAGATAACAGGTATTTATAAATTCTTGTGTTTTTAACTTCTTTGACGCTTATAATTATAGCGGTTTTCGTTTTACTTTTCAAAGTAAACTTCATGTTATCCAACATGTTTCTTCCTCCATTTCCGCGATGTGGTATATCGAGAATATAGCTCAAGCATAAAAATAGATTCCATGATCAGTCTTCTGAAAGTGATGATCAGATTAGCCTGCGTGGCAGCCGTCAGAAGGGGAAAGGGTAGGGGTAGGGCAGTGGTTTCCTTTGCTTCGTGAAACATACAGAGAACCACCTTCCATCTTCTACTGAAGATAAAAATCTCTGTGAAGTATATAAAAAATCTCTGAAAGTCAAAGTTAATTGTTAAGTCTGAAGTTCAAAGCTTTTTGTTTTGATATCACGAAACAGCGGAAGTCGTGTTTAGCCTGTTACCTTCTTTTAATCATCACTTCTCCCTTCCGTGCTCATTTCAACCCTTTCCCTCCCCTTCTATGGCCTGCCACACAGCTTATAATCGGATGAATTGCCATGTTAGGTTAAAGGCTAAAGCCCTGGGCTCATTTGTCCAGTTACCCAAGCCCTCCTTTTACTTCCGATGGCTCCACCGGAAGTGAATACTAGAGGAATGGACCCAAAGACTGGACTAGAGAAGGGTCTAGATCTTCAGTTCATGACTCGCCAAATACGGTTGCTGACCTCACAAATTATCTCGTAGGAGAATCGGACGGATTATCGCAATTCCAGAAGATGGGTGGCTCCTTGGAATAAAGTAAGTGCAGTACATTACCCTGAATTAGAGCTTTCTTGATGTTAAATAAATGTCCAGTGATAATGCGATAGTGTTCACATTACTGGTGAACAAGCCAATGTTGTTGGGAAAGCACTCGCAAAAGCATTCAGAAAACGTAATTCGAGTATCTTTTTTAGTACTTTCGGCGAACTATCGCTTCATTTTGAATGTTGTCCGACCTCGTAGCTTAGTCGGCAGAGCAACAGTAGATCTAATCCGGAGGCCGTGCGTTCGATTCCCACTTAGGTCAAAATAATTTTTCTTTACCTCGTGTGGTTCCCTTATTCCCTTTACTAGGTATAACCCCCAGTGGGTTTCTCATGGATTTCACTTAGCACTTTAATTTAAATTTCAGAGTTAATTCTCTGTTCCACCATTTGTATTCATAGTGCTACGCGGCACAACATTCATATGTACCCTTACTTTATCTTCGCCGCGATTCACCACCTAATTCTCCCCAATTTTCTTTGTCCGACCTCGTAGCTCAGTCGGCAGAGTAATGGTGGATCTATTCCGGAGGTCTTGGGTTCGATTCCAACCGAGGTCAAAATAATTTTTTCTTAATAACATCGTGTGGTTCCCTGATTCCCTTTACTAGGAATAACGCCCAGTGGGTTTTCACGGGTTTCAAATAGCACTTAAATTTACACTCAGAGTTAATTCTCTGTTCCACCATTTATCGCTTCATTTTGTTATATTTAAAAACGTTTTCTGTTTATAGAACAGCATTAAGAGATTTAAATGTTTGTGACATCGTCTGAGAGATGTTCTAATGACTGTCATCATAGCAAACGTTACGATCAACAGGTTATGAATTGCACAGTTTGAATAGATGGATAGAGTAATTCCAAGACAGCTCCGGGCCACAAAGTTTCGTCGCGAATCTGGCTGAGTAACTGATACAGATATGACGGCGTAGCAAATTTCCGTTTCGTAAACGGTCGATGCCATTTTCGCGACACTTTTCTCTACTAAATTAAAGAAAAAGGAAAAATTGCAAGCAACCACCTAGTATCCAACCGAAACGTCTGTTTCCTGACATCCCTCTTATACCATTACACTACCAGGTTGATCCGCCAAATCTCCCCAAAATTTAATTATAAAAGCTGACATTCTTAAACATTAATAATAGAGTTGCCCCAAACATCAAATAAGAGCTAAACGCAAGCAAACCAGTGTGAATATGAACAATTAAGCATTTGGAGAGTGCATGCTACTCCATCAACAAATTATAACCAGTTTCTACCTTGTCCGGGCCTAAACTAAAGCAGATATGGCATCGTTCATTCTGAAAGGCTTGGTTACCAATGATGGCATCGACCGTTAAAAATGGCATCCACCGTTTACGAAACGGAAATCAGCGACGGCGTAATAACTGTCAAGGGGTATTCTCGAGTCCTCGTGCTATTTGTTAATTGGTTGATTATTAAAAATCGGAAAAATTTACGGCTGTATCAACGAAGATTTGTCTAATTTGCTTCCGAAGATTCACCTGTCTTAATGATATGCTTCAAATTATTGCAAAGCAGAAGCCTTTCATCTGGACAGCTGGAATTTAGGGCCGTTAAAACTGCTGCTAATTACAGCCGAACCTCCTGTAAGCGACCACCAAAAATGTCAAGCCAGGATGTAATGTCGCTTATGAGAATTTAGGCCATAATGGGTCAGAATTTTTCAACGTTAGAATATGGTGACTGTCGAGTCTTACCCAATACGCCACTGTTGATACAATGTTTTACTGACGTTAAAGTCAATTTCGAGAAAAAATTCGGTTCTTCTCATAGAAAAATTTCCGCTTCTTGTTACGATTTTGTTACAACACGTTATTGCTCAATTTTCGCTCTGTTATCTGTCAAGTGATCGGTTACGGGCGGTTAAAAACAAAGGAAAATTTTAATCCTTCAGCGGCTAAAAGTGGTCGCGGTCGCTTATGAGAAGTGTTCGCTTACAAGAGGTTCCAAATATAGTGATTTGACTGGGAAACGTCTGTAACACTGTATTTTGGAAAACTGGTCGCTTAGAAAAGGGTCGCAACCACACGATAGACTGTAATAACAGCATACTTAATTTTTCGTTGTCAAAGTTCCACTTCTGGAATCACATACTGCAATGGAGGAGATCACGGTTACGACAACTTGGATGTTAATATGCGGGTAAGAATTTTTTTTTGTGAAAAATTCTACGTGATTTTGTTGCTGTTTCTGCTTTTGTTCCCGTTCGCAGCACTGACTCCACATATATTTTTCAAAATATTAAAATCAATGCAATGACAACTCGAGCTGACACAAGCATTTAGCAGTAACAACAAAAACATACAGAAATTTAAGGCATCACTGTCAACCGTGAGCTGTAACGAAAAACAAAACTGATCTGAATAGAGATCATCGTGGTTATGCAGGCAATCTATACAGTTTCGAAAATAAGCCTTGAAAACAAAAATTCAGCTTCGAACAGGATTTTATCCGTTAGTATTAAGTCAACATGACCGGGGCCGTTAAAGGTTGTTTCGGTAATTTTTTTTTTTTTTGCCTTTTCATGGAGGCCATTTTTGTGCTCTGAAAGGGCCGGAAGATTTTGCATAAGAAAAATAATTCATTCCAGAATCAGACAAATTCTAATGTTTGGGAACACCATGCCATAAAAACCCATGACGTCATGGGAAAACGTTGTACTGTTTTCATTTTTGTTTTGTAAATTAGCTTTGAATTGTTTTTTGTCTTGTTTGAATTTATTTTTCCTTGCTTTGTTAGCTAATTCTAGATTCAATTTTGTTTTCAGTTCCTTTTTAGACCTATCGGTCAAAAGAAAGCTTTTTAAGCGGTAGCTCTGTGGGTCAATCCTGGATGGCATTGCGTGTCGAGATTCAGGTTTCATTCATACGTCAAAAGTTGACCTTTGGCAAAATCACTAGCGCAGGCCTAAATATTCAAATACAAAATATAGACGGCACACTGATCCCAACGGCAGATATGACCAAAATGAAATAAAAGGGAGTAAAGGACTAAATTATTTTAAACAAAATTGCCCTATATTTCGGTTTGTTTAAAATAATTTAGTCCTTTACTCCGTTTTATTTCATTTTGGTTATATCTGCCGTTGGGATCAGTGTGCCGTGTATATTTTGTATTCTAAAATTTCTACTGATCCAGGTCTACTAAAGATCCGGCACTCTCATCGGTTTGTTGCTGTGGTTATACAGTTTTTAATTCCATTTGCTAAATATTCAACATTTAACAATTGCACTCTTTTTTTTTTAATAAGAACAAACTTAATAAGAACATTGAGGCTGAAATCGCTCGAAAAATAAGAACAATTTAAGAACAATCTGAGGCTGAAATTTTTTTCACCAAACAAACAGACCGCGACGACAGTGTGAAGCCAACGTTTCTTTTCAAAATTCAGGGTCTTTACTATACAGTCTTCCAGATATATTCATCACTCTTAAACTTCATTATCACACTTTTCGTGTGTAAACAGTAACAGATTACATGTATGAGTATAAACACTGAACACTACATGTACTGATAAGTACAGGTTCTTTGTCCATCACTGTATGATGCATGTGAAAGGTATGGTTTAGGTACCCTGCAGGTCAGGGTCCCTACAGTGAAGTACTGTACAGTACGGTATAACCACATTTGGAGCCATTAGAGAACACAGAATTTTAAGAACAAAATAGGAACATTTTGAGGCTGAAATGGCCGAAAAAATAAGAACATTGAGCCTGAGCTAAATTTTACTGGTTTGATCAATATCCTATATACAAAACCTCTTGTCTGTTTGTATTTCAGACTTTTTTTGTGGCTCATGGTCCCGCTTTCAAGAAGGGAAAAGTAGTGGAGCATTTTCAGAATACGGAGCTTTACAGCATGATGGCAGGTAAAAGTGTTCTTTGTTCGTGTTACTTGCTGTTTGAATCAAATTCTGTTCTCTGACTGGCTTCCCGAACGGGTAAAATAGGCTCATCTTTCCCCCTCGGGATCGCCCGTTGTGTCCCGGAAAATAATGTTTGCGTGTTTCTGGACCCGGTCACAAACACGCATAAACGGATCGAGGGGCAGTGGTCAGTATCCAGTCTTATTATATGGCTAGCTCCGTGAGCGGGCAAGATGAACCAAATCGCGCGCTGCGATTGGCAACCCGAGCGGGCAAGATGGAGCCATCTTGCCCGCTCGGGACTACCCGCTGTCATCCCGAAGCAAAATTTCACCAAAAGCCATATAATAAATCCTTTATTGACCAAGTTTGTTCGGTCAAGATGGCTGGATATTGGCCTCGTTCTTTTTTTTGCGAGTTTATGGACCTCGACTTCGTCTCGGTCCATAAACACGCAAAAAAAGACCTTGGCCAATATCCAGCCATCTTGACCTCACACTTGGTCAATAACCCATACATATTTTCCTCAAGCTCAGGTCAACAATCCATATATGCAGGCGGGTTTATATTAGCACTTGAAACCTTGTCATCCGTTTTCATTTCATCACAAAAGCATATTGAACAACATCTGAAAATGAACGTCTTGTGAACAGTGCCGGCGTTAAATGTGTTGTGCGGATGTTTTCGTGTTACGATTTGTACCGTAAGAAGTTGGTTTCACTAGAATAGTTAAAGTCAGCAATTCTCTACCCACATCTTCTATTACTTGACTTGTGAATGCTTATGTAACATAAAAAGAACTTCCTCTTTAAATTGACGTGAATCTCAGATTGAAAACTGAGAACATACTATGCTTTTTATTATCGTTTAAAATGCGACTGCTATCAGATTATAATGTTGTTCAATATGGCAGGCCAACATAGTTGCTGATGTGCTTTTCTGTTTTCATATGGACAAGCCTGTATTAACTTCTAACACAGCTCACCTCAACATTTGCCCAGGCCATACTAAAAGGTTACACAAAAATACGGATTGAAAGGTCTTTGATGCTTGATTGATACTACAACCAAACTCTCAACAGGGTGAGAATCTAATTGCGGGCTAGAAGTTAACCGAAACCAAGCTAGCACTAGGGGACTGAACAAATGGAGGTGAACTAGTTGATTCTAAACCACACGTATTTCAGGCTCAACTTTGAGCATCTAACAAATAGAGCCAAAAAATTTGTTCGGCCATAAGATGCTTTATGGAACTGAAAGCATGGGGTGTAAAACTATTCAATTCTAAATCAAACGTCTCTCAGGCTCGTGTTAAGCATCTACATATAGGGACTACAATTAAAACAAGAAAGGACTTAACCAGAGGATGCGTCATGGAATTCGGGACTGAAAGTTTCAAGGGAAACTGGCCAACTCTAAATCACAGCACTTTTCGGTAAACATTCATGTCCGAGCAACCTGGCACTAGAGCAAAATGGAACTTAACCAGAGGATGCTCCGTGGAACTCGGAATATCGTGCAGAAGTGCTACGCCCAATTAAAATAATCAACACCTTTCTGGCGGTTTCTCTCGTCACAAAGCAAGATAGATGGTAGATCTGTGATTGCGACACTGCAAAGTTGCTATTGATGTCCCGCGGCAACAATTTGCACTTTTCCACTTATTTTATGTTGCCATTACTCAAATTATTTGGCCCTGTACAAGAGAAACGCTTTCGACACCTTATGTTTACAGTTTTAGAGCTACTGGGGCCCGAGACACATAAATGCCTCCCTTGGAGATGCGCTGCAGTGCTCAGTGAATACTAAAATATATCGTTCGTAAGTGATACGTCAGAGGTTGATTCCTTAACGCCTCTCTGGCGATCTGCATCAACAAAAAAGGCAATTAGAGAGTTGGTGTCTTAAGTCAGGGAGTTGATTAATGTTGTTTCTTCCACTGAAAATACGTCAACATTTTTCCTCACTAGCTCAAGACCCAAAGAGCGGTTACGTAAGTCCAATTAATAAATGTTACGTTTTCACCACTGGTGATCCGTGTGAGGGTAGGATCAACTGTCAGTGCGTGTTCGAGAGTCAGCCGTCCTTATTCCTTTTTCTATTCTGATACAATATGAAACGATTTGGAATCAATCGGGAAAGAAGAGTGGATCACTGCTTGATGTTTGACCGGAAAACTACCAACACTTTGTCACCAAGCCAGCGAATCACCATGTTCCAGACCAGTCAACCAGGTCTGTCACACGCTGCTGGCAAGGAGAGCTACGTGGAAGTGTTGACCATACAGAATCAATGTTGCTCGCTCGGCGTCTTTTCAAAGCCAATCACCATGACCACGAACGAGCTGATGGAATGGCAGTATTTCCTAAAACGACGCCTCATTGAGGGCACCCTGCAAAAAGACGGAACGCAATATGCAGCGAAATTGAACGAACCTGGTTCTTGGAAGGAAGTCATTTAGAAAAGCATCGCCACAATTTGCGTGTCACACTTGCGCTGCAGGATCGAGGGTTAATGATGTGGTGACTGATGGCAAAGGGAGAACTGTTTGAAGATCCGTTTACACAACATCGACACAACATCGAAAAATGAACTTAAAAAGCGAAAGCAGTGTATATGTTTTGGCTCAGTTTTTCCCTTGGTACAATTTGGTATTTTCCTTCGTTGTATATTCATGCCCAAGAACAAAGGAAAAAAAAAACAAATTTTACCAAGGCCAAGATTGAACCACAGCATCCATAGTACGAGCGAGGATCACAGCCAATGACATCACGAGAACATTAAACTAAACTGTTTGCTTAGATTCGTTTGCTGTTTACAGACTCAGGTCAGTGATAAGGCAAAGCAATGCTAAAGCCAGTCAGCAATAGCAACAACAACAACCAGTGCATACACGATTTAGTTTAAAGCAATAGGTTTACTTGTGGGGTCGTGTTTACACTAAAAACAGAAATATGTACATTAATAGTATGAAATAATAGGAAAAGTATTAACAGCACTGAATTTAATTTAGTTTAAGTTTTTTTCAACGATGTTGTCATCATGTATATAGCTTATGCATATTTTATTGCTTTTTAGTGTTTGTGTAGTGGTGATAATTTGGAAGTGTTTAGGGAGAAACGGTGTGAGAAAGTGTGATATAAATGTGAGATAATGCTTTACAACATTTTCTGTGAAATAATATCTTTCAGTCTGGATTAAAACAAACAAACAATCCAATACGAATGACTTTTTCAGTGTTTATGTGCTCTCAGTATGTAGATGTGATTTTCTTGAATTTTATAAGAATTTTAAACACGAGAACGTTAGGGTTATAGAGGGCGTTTCTCTGTTCTTCTTCTTTTTTTTTTTGGTCTTTTCACTGGTCTGATAATGTTCCTGAAACAGGGGAAGTAAATCTTGAAAACCAGTCTGACAAGTTCTACAGAATTTCGCGGCCGAAGAAAACACAAAGAATTTCACCGTCAGCTTTGCTCTTGCGGTCAGGCTGCGTCATACAAAATCGCAAAAAACGTGGCTTCCCGTTTTCCTTTCAGGGCGCGCAGATTAGTTCCAAGTTATCGGCCCGGGCGTGCGTGAAGTTTAAAACCGTAAAGAGCCACGTAAAACATTCTTGTTATTGGTTCCAGATATCCTTGGCCTTACACCCGCTCCGAACGACGGAACGCCTGGTAGTTTACTGCATCTGTTAGACCCGATAGCTGTTGACGTCGTTGTTCCTGAATCAAAAAGCGACGGTAATCTTATGAGAACTGACATCTGTCGCTATCCTAAAAGCCTGGTAAACTGCACGCAATGCATTTGTCCTTGGTGCGAGGTGAGTCAGATGCTGATGTACTTTCTAAAGCTGGAAAGAAATGAATTTAAATGATCGGGTAAGCGTTGCTATGGAAATTCTACCAGGAAACACTTTTTCATAAAGCGATGCCCTATCCTTTTTAGAGCCGCCATACTGTAATAAAAGAAGGAGTTTTAGCAAACTGCGACGGCGACGGTGAAAAGAGCGTCACCAAACAAAAGGTTTAATGAGCAGAACAATGGCCCTGCCCGTGCGTTTTGTATCTTGGTACATTTCTTTGCCATCCTTTGCAAAACAACAACTTGACATGGCGTATAAGTTCTACGTATTTTGGAAAACGCGAACCGCAATGGCTAATCTTTCGTATCTTATTTTAGAATGAGACCTATACGCGTACTGAACAGATTTACAGAGTTGCGACATTGGAAGGTAAATTATAAACTCATTTTTTACGAGGGGTCGCTCCCGCTGTCACCGTCGTCATTGCTAAAGCTCCCTAATGAACTCAGAAGGCGGTTGTCATTGCGGAAGAGGGTTGATGGTCGGTTATACCCTTCATTAATCCTTATATTACACTTTACACCACGCCATAAAAAAATAATTTAATACAGCCAATCAGAACACAGAAAATCCGTTGTATGTTCGGCCCAATTACCCCTAACCTTCCCATCATGCTTCGCGCGCATGTCGCATCGATTATGTTCATCACTGTATTTTCTATACCCTGGGTGCCAGAGGTTTTTCTTGCGCGGTTTCCGGTGTCGGTCATGTCTCTATTGTGACCCGCGCGAAAACCTCTGGACCAGAGCGCGATTTCTTTGAGGGCGCCGAGCCAATGGCAAGGCAGTTTAAATCTAAAAAGTCCAGAATCTGGACTAGAAAGCTGATTGGCTCCTAACGACATCCCAAGGGTTTTCTCATCTAAAAGACACGGTGATTGGCTTCTAAGAATAGAAGAAGCGTGTGAAATATTTGTTGCTTGGAGGTGAAGGACGTTTGTTAGTGCGCTGAAAGATTTGTATTAAAGTGATCAAGATCTGGAAACAGCCATAATAAAAGTTCTTGAAACGTTCGACGGTGTGCAGAGCAAAATGGATGGAATTGCGAATTTTATACGTAGCAACGATGTGTTGGGGGTTTTACCGACGGGATTCGGGAAATCACTGCTATTTCAATTAGTGCAAAATGGAATTGACTAGCCTACACGACTCCTACGGTTCGTGACATTTGTTTATTTGCCCTGTTAGGTCACTCGACCTTTTTGTCGCTTCAATCGTGTTTATGAAGGGCACTTCATGTTGTGTTATTCGGCGGAATTTTCGCAGAATTTTAAGCCGTTATCTGTATGTCGCTTCGTTGAGTCTGACATCTCTGTGATTTACCATGTGTTAATAGTGTTTTGTTTTGGCTCATTTCTACTGCAAGTTTCTTGCGAGCTTGAACAACGTTTTGAACGTGCATGTTCACCATTTGTAGCTTCTCCTTTCCAACGAATAATATTTTGTTCGTAACATTCTTTTAAATTTGTCACTTCCTTGACAGTCGCCTCGAATTTTTCGATCCGTCGGTAGCATACAAAGAATACGCGCCCTGACGGACAGATTGTCGTCCTCGACAGCCAAAAGTGTCGAGATTCTTTCTCAAATCTTCGGTTTTTTATCATTTTCCGATAAACGGCTGTGAAAGCCACCATTACACATAACATTCGCGTCACATAAACGGCCCGACAGCGAAGCCTTCGAATCAGGAAACTTTTCAGTTCACCGGACTAGTTTTAATTCCTGGGAAAGCCATGAAAGCAAAGCAAACGTTATGTCATGCGAATCCACATGTCATCTGTCATGTATTCACGTGAAAGTCCACGTGTTCACAGTGGGTGATCCTCGCTGTGATTGGTTTAAATATGATCCGATCAAATTGATCAAAGTTCAACGAGCACGGTGAATTAAGCCGCTCTGCGCCAGAGGTTTTTCTCGCGGCTTCGCCGCTCGTGTAGTGCCAGCGGCATTCGGCCGCCATTTCCGTCCGCCGCGCGCGAGAAAAACCTCTGGTACCCAGGGTATATTTTCTATGGCATGGTAGAAAATAGTTGTGCAATGCCCTCTCGGGTTAAAAGGATTCTTGCGAATACCGAGAAAATACAAGTGCCTTGTGGGATATTCCATGGTACACCACTCGAAAGCGTTTTCGTAAGTAGTATTAATTACATAATCGAACAAATGTTTAGGAATTCCAAATTCAGGCCATTGCAACGAAAATTTAAACGAAATTCTTTTTACTTTTGGATCTACAGTGTTCAAAGATTGCGTAAACACAAATATCGCCGTTAATTCCTTGTTTGGTCGTTATTTTATGTTAGGTGAATAAAAGTGATGTTGCACGATATGACAGAATGCTAAACTTCTCAGACGAACAAAGTAAGTTCATAAACTACTATTTGTCTCTTCTACTTGAGAACTGTGCAAGAAATCGTTTAAAGAACAAATGTTGTAATCAAGACTTAGAAGAACGAATACTTAGAAGAACGAATCGATGTTAAACATATTATTTATAAAAAAAAAGGTATGAATTGGGCTGTTTCTTTTTGTTGCGGTGTACGGGGACATAATCTCTTGAACGCCGTGTGTCACCTTAGCTACAGAAAAGAACACCACGAAATATGTATCTAAAACATTGAGAATAGGCTTTTTCCTGATCGCGGATTACATTAAGCCTCTTTCTCAAAGTTAGTCTTGCTGTCTATCCTATCATACAAACGTCAAAGTGGCTATGAGCCACTGAACTTAGAAAATGTATCCTCTGTAAACAGTGGCAATTTTGATGCCACTGACTCTAGGTTTTTAATAAGTCGTTTAAGATAGAATTTATATTACAGCCCAATGGAATTTTAACAAATAGTGAAAAACGCAACGGTAAGAGAACACACAATGAGGTGTGACACCGTTGAAAACATCCATGAAGTTATCGGTGATCCTCGACACTTCAGTTTCATCGCATATTTCAGCCGAATATGATGCACTCTTATTTCGATATTTTTTTCCAATTTCAGTGAAACCAACAGGCCATTTCCGAGTTCCCTTGTGCCTCTGTTTCAAAGCGGGTCTAAGTACGAAACCATTCTTATGAAAATGACTTCAGTTTGT
The DNA here is from genome assembly GCA_019787425.1 of Platygyra sinensis. Classification (NCBI taxonomy): domain Eukaryota; kingdom Metazoa; phylum Cnidaria; class Anthozoa; order Scleractinia; family Merulinidae; genus Platygyra; species Platygyra sinensis. The sequence goes on from JAHPZR010022423.1 coordinate 20,706, forward strand.
ATGAAAACGAAACTGCATGCAGAACTCCTATGAAAGGTTTCGCACTTAAATTCGTTTTGAAACAGAGGCACAAGAGAACTCGGAAATGGCCTATTTGTTGGTTGTGCTCTAACACTCTACCAAATAAAAAACTCACATGACTTTGCCATCCAATCAGAAGTAAAGCCAAAACCAAATGTGATTGGCCCTCACAAGCTTTCTCGCGCTTCGCGTCGGCTACTTGAACGTGTATTTGCCTGGAGATGTGGCTGGCTATCTGGATTGTCTGGTTCTTATAGTTTTGATGAACCAGATTGTTTTGGTTTTGCTCTTGTTTTTACGATAGTTGAAATCCTTCTATCTTCACATCAGTTTGCTCCTTTAAGACGTTTGTCTGAAAAGCTTCGATAACCTTGTGATTTCACAAAGTTTGTTTGTCCTCTAAACAATCCCGTGTTATCTTAGTTTCTCAACTGCAAGAAAAGCACCTCCCCTGGGGGGTACCCGAAGGCGGAGCCGGTCAAGAAGGCTGCATTTTAACACAGAACGATTTTGTGACTGGTTATAGCACCTCTCTTCATTTGCCATTATGGGTAGCGTACAGACTGGATGGAAAGGTGCGTTAAACCTGATCTGATTGTTATTAGACACGAACTTAAGTATACTGTTTAATTAGGGACGAGAGGGAGAGGAAATTTTTGTCAGGTAAAGCTGTATTGAGCCGGCCGGCTCTCCATTAAGCGGACACTAGCGAGGTATCCATGGGTGTCCATAGAAAATATGTTTCACTGCATGTTAAAGACAAGTTATTTGACGTTGTTGTTATAATAAGCTAAGCTGATGCTCGCAACATTCAGAAGTTAAATGATGAAAGCAAGGTGTGACCTCTGGATATTCGAGCCCAAGTGTGCTTTCCACAATAGGCCATTTTGCATTTGTGTGCTTAGTTACCTGGCCTATGACTTCAATGAGCCTCAAGATGACCTTGCTGTCTGCCTTTCTCATGTAAGCGCAAACTAGTTAGCATAAGAACAAATTGATTTACACAGCAAAAACATTGAGGTCTTTATCAAAACAAGGTCACCTCCAGCCTCGCTGCCCTTCAGAGGCCAGGTCATTGAACAGACGGTGGCCAATTCACATTATCAACGCAGTTGATAAAACCAAATTATCTTGTAATACTCTCACCGACGCAGCGCCACAGTTTGTTTACAAACTTACCCCCTTTCCTAAAATGTAAAAATGGTCTATTGTGTGTGCGGGACTTAAAGGTGCACTGTCAGGGTATGTTGAGTCTGTTTTTTTTGCTATGTGCAGTTATTACCTTTAAATTGAAGGAAACCTCGAAATAATAGTTAACTAAGAAAGAAAAACACCACAAAGATAATAATAAACCTTAAAGGAATAAGGATGATTCAGGATGTAGAAGTTTAACACAGATTACAAACAACTTGAAAACTTTAGGAGGAACTTTTGAAGTGACGTAGCTCTTTAAGTCTTTTTTAATACAATATTTCTGAGTCCTGTTCATTTTTACCCAGAAATCCTCTCAATCAGCCACGCGCAGAAACTGTTTCCGACAAGATTTACGACTAAACGATTCCCAGTCCTCGCGCTGCGCTCATTACAGCAGGTCTTCTTTCGACCGTGGTCACATGGCGCCTAATGCCGACTTTGACACCTTTGACGAAAATGATGAGACGGTGATGAACTCATTTTTGCTGTCAAATATAGCACCTCAACATCACGGATTTAACGCTGGTAAGGTTGTTAGGGAATCTTTTTTTCCAGCATGCAGCGTCACTTATAATGTCGCTAAATGAGTTCCTATTAGGTAAACAACAGTGTGGTCCCAAATCATAAGGTGATATTTGTATTAAAGATTTAAAGTCGTTAATTCTTTACCAGTTTTTGATACTGGGCGTTTTGGATTTCAAATTTTCACGCACAACCTTATTTTTTTCGAAAGGCTTAATGGGAAATTATGACGTCATTACGGAGTCGGTTATTTCTAAAATCATTTGATGTACGCGGATATTAAAAGAAACTGTCCATCTAATCATTTTACTGACACCAATTCCGAAGTATCTAATCGAACGTTCGACAAACGAATGGGCCCTTTGCAGTTTACGATCACATGGTACAAAAACCGCCATGCTGGAGAGCAAACCGCCCACTGGGACCTCTAAAACAAAGAATATTTAGTTAAGTTGCTTTGTTTTGGAGGTCCCAGTGGGCGGTTTGCTCTCCAGCATGGCGGTTTTTGTACCATGTGATCGTAAACTGCAAAGGGCCCATTGAATCGAACACCAGTCGTTCGGTATTGTACATAATCGTATTCACGATAAAATTTTGTCAATCGAATTCAATCGAGCGTTCGATTACCGCACCCCTTTAATTTTTTGGGATTTGTTAGATGCTCAAAGTTGAAGCCTGAAATACGTGTGGTTTAGAATCAAACTAGTTCACCTCCATTTGTTCAGTCCCCTAGATGCTAGCTTGGTTTCGGTTAACTTTCTAGCCCGCAATTAGATTCTCACCCTGTTGAGAGTTTGGTTGTAGTATCCAATCATCGCATCTCCACAGGACCTTTCAAATCCGTATTTTTGGGGTAACCTTGTAGTATGGCCTGGGCAAATGTTGAGGTGAGTCTGTGTTAAGAAGTTATACAGGCCTTGTCCATAATGAGAAAACAGAAAAAGCACATCAGCAACTATTGTGGCCCTGCCCATTATTTGAAACAACATTATACAATCTGATCGCAGTCGCATTTTAAACGATAATGAAAAAAGGCATAGTAGGTCTCTTCTCAGTTTTTCAATCTGAGATTCCACGTCAATTTAAAGAGGAAGTTCTTTTTATGTTTACATAAGCATTCACGAGCAAGTAATAGAAGATGTGGGTAGAGAATTGACTGACTTTTCACTATTCTAGTTGAAAAACCACTTCTTACACGGTACAAATCTGTAACACGAAAACATCCGCACAACACATTTAAACGCCCGGCAACTGTTTCATCGAAAGACCGTTACATTTTCATGATGTGTTCAATATGCTTTTGTGATGAAATGAGAAAACGGATGACAAGGTATTTCAAGTTGCTCATATAAACCCGCCTTGCAGTATATGGGATTGTTTGACCTGAGCTATGAGGAAAATATTGTATGGGTTATTTGACCCAAGTGTGAGGTCAAGATGGCTGGATATTGGCCAAGTTCTTTTTTTGCGTGTTTATGGACCGAGACGAAGTCGAGGTCCATAAACTCGCAAAAAAAAGAACGAGGCCAATATCCAGCCATCTTGACCGAACAAACTTGGTCAATAAAGGATTTATTATATGGCTTTTGGTGAAATTTTGCTTTCGGGATGCAGCGGGTAGTCCCGAGCGGGCAAGATGGCTCCATCTTGCCCGCTCGGGTAGCCAATCACAGCGCGCGATTTGGTTCATCTTGCCCGCTCAACCGGCAGCTAGCCCATAATAATAAGATCTGGATACTGACCACTGCCCCTCGATCCGTTTCTGCGTGTTTGTGACCGGGGCCAGAAAACACGCAAAGACATTATTTTCCGGGACACAACGGAGGCCCGATTCCCGAGAGGGGGAAGATGAGCCTATTTTCACCGTTCGGGCAGCCAGGCAGAGACAACAGAATTTGATTCCAAACAGCACGTAACGACGAAACCACAAAGAACACTTTTACCTGCCATCATGCTGGGTAAAGCTCCGTATTCTAAAATGCCCAACTACTTTTCCCTTCTTGAAAGCGGGACCATGAGGCCACAAAAAGTCTTGAAATACAAAACAGAACAAGAGGTTTTTGATATTAGGGGATAGTGATTCAAACCAGTTAAATTTAGCTCACGGCTCAATGGTGTCTTATTTTTTTCGGCCAATTTCATGCCTCAAAATGTTCCTATTTTGTTTCTTAAAATTTCTGTGTTCATCTAATGGCTCCCAAATGTGGTTATACCGTGCTGTACAGTACTTCACTGTAGGGACCCTGACACTGACAGGGTTACCTAAACTATACCTTTCACATGCAATTCATACAGTGATGGACGAAAGAACCTGTACTTCTCACGTACAGTTAGTGTTCAGTGCGTTCTATACTCATACATGTAATCTGTTTTACTGTTTACACACGAAAAGTGTGATAAATGACGTTTTAAGAGTGATGAATATATATCTGGAAGGACTGTAGAGTAAAGACCGCTGAATTTTGAAAAGAACACGTTGGCTTCACACTGTCGTGTTCGCGGTCTGTTTTTTGTTTGGTGAAAAAAAATTGTCAGCCTCAGATTGTGTTCTTAAATTGTTCTTATTTCTCGAGCGATTTCGCAGCCTCAATGTTCTTCATTAAGTTTGTTCTTATTAAAAAAAAAAAAGAGTGCAATTGTTACATGTGTTGAATATTTCGCAAAATGGAATTAAAAAACTGTATAACCACAGCAACAAACTGATGAGAGTGCCGAATCTTAAGTAGACTGGATCAGTAGAAATTTTAGAATACAAAATATAGACGGCACACTGATCCCAACGGCAGATATGACCAAAATGAGATAAAACGGATAAAGGACTAAATTGAAAATAATTGAAAAGCAATTTAGTCCTTTATTCCCGTTTTATCTCGTTTTCGTCATATCTGCTGTTGGTATCAGTGTGCCGTCTATATTTTGTATTTGAATATTTAGTGCCTGCGCTAGTGATTTTGCCAAAGGTCAACTTTTGACGTATGAATGAAACTGAATCTCGACACGCAATTGCCATCCAGGATTGGACCCACAGAGCTACCGCTTAAAAAGCTTTCTTTTGACCGATAGGTCTAAAAAGGACTGAAAACAAAATTGAAATCTAGAATTAGCTTAACAAAGCAAGAAAAATAAATTCAAACAAGACAAAAAACAATTCAAAGCTAATTTACAAAACAAAAATGAAAACAGTACAACGTTTCCCATGACGTCATGGGTTTTTATGGCATGGTGTTCCCAAACATTAGATTTGGTCTGATTCTGGAATGAATTATTTTCTTATGCAAAATCTTCGGCCCTTTCAGAGCACAAAAATGGCCTCCATGAAAAGGCAAAAAAAAAAAAAATTACCGAAACAACCTTTAACGGCCCCGGTCATGTTGACTTAATACTAACGATAAAATCCTGTTCGAAGCTGAATTTTTGTTTTCAAGGCTTATTTTCGAAACTGTATAGATTGCCTGCATAACCACGATGATCTCTATCAGATCAGTTTTTGTTTTTTCGTTTACAGCTCACGGTTGACAGTGATGCCTTAAATTTCTGTATGTTTTTGTTGTTACTGCTAAATGCTTGTGTCAGCTCGAGTTGTCATTGCATTGATTTTAATATTTTGAAAAATATATGTGGAGTCAGTGCTGCGAACGGGAACAAAAGCAGAAACAGCAACAAAATCACGTAGATTTTCACAAAAAAAAATTCTTACCCGCATATTAACATCCAAGTTGTCGTAACCGTGATCTCCTCCATTGCAGTATGTGATTCCAGAAGTGGAACTTTGACACGAAAAATTAAGTATGCTGTTATTACAGTCTATCGTGTGGTTGCGACCCTTTTCTAAGCGACCAGTTTTTCCAAAATACAGTGTTACAGACGTTTCCCAGTCAAATCACTATATTTGGAACCTCTTGTAAGCGAACACTTCTCATAAGCGACCGCGACCACTTTTAGCCGCTGAAGGATTTAAAATTTTCCTTTGTTTTTAACCCGCCGTAACCGATCACTTGACAGATAACAGAGCGAAAATTGGGCAATAACGTGTTGTAACAAAATGTATTCCTGGCTAGTACAAGAAGCGGAAATTTTTCTATGAGAAGAACCGAATTTTTTTCTCGAAATTGACTTTAACGTCAGTAAAACATTGTATCAACATCGGCGTATTGGGTAAGACTCGACAGTCACCATATTCTAACGTTGAAAAATTCTCACCCATTTATGGCCTAAATTCTCATAAGCGACATTAAATCCTGGCTTGACATTTTGGGTGGTCGCTTACAGGAGGTTCGGCTGTATTAGCAGCAGTTTTAACGGCCCTAAATTCCAGCTGTCCAGATGAAAGGCTTCTGCTTTGCAATAATTTGAAGCATAATCATTAAGACAGGTGAATCTTCGGAAGCAAATTAGACAAATCTTCGTGATACAGCCGTAAATTTTTCCGATTTGTTAATAATCAACCAATTAACAAATAGCACGAGGACTCGAGAATACCCCTTGACAGTTTATTACGCCGTCGCTGATTTCCGTTTCGTAAACGGTGGATGCCATTTTTAACGGTCGATGCCATCATTGGTAACCAAGCCTTTCAGAATGAACGATGCCATATCTGCTTTAGTTTAGGCCCGGACAAGGTAGAAACTGGTTATAATTTGTTGATGGAGTAGCATGCACTCTCCAAATGCTTAATTGTTCATATTCACACTGGTTTGCTTGCGTTTAGCTCTTATTTGATGTTTGGGGCAACTCTATTATTAATGTTAAGAATGTCAGCTTTTATAATTAAATTTTGGGGAGATTTGGCGATCAACCTGGTAGTTAATGGTATAAGAGGGATGTCAGTAAACAGACGTTTCGGGTTGGATACTAGGTGGTTGCTTGCAATTTTCCCTTTTCTTTAATTTAGTAGAGAAAAGTGTCGGGCGAAAATGGCATCGACCGTTTACGAACGGAATTTGCTACGCCGTCATATCTGTATCAGTTACTCAGCCAGATTCGCGACGAAACTTTGTGGCCCGGAGCTGTCTTGGAATTACTCTATCCATCTATTCAAACTGTGCAATTCATAACCTGTTGATCGTAACGTTTGCTATGATGACAGTCATTAGAACATCTCTCAGACGATGTCACAAACATTTTAAATCTCTTAATGCTGTTCTATAAACAGAAAACGTTTTTTAAATTAACAAAATGAAGCGATAAATGGTGGAACAGAGAATTAACTCTGAGTGTAAATTTAAGTGCTATTTGAAACCCGTTGAAAACCCACTGGGCGTTATTCCTAGGTAAAGGGAATCAGGGAACCACACGATGTTATTAAGAAAAAATTATTTTGACCTCGGTTGGAATCGAACCCAAGACCTCCGGAATAGATCCACCATTACTCTGCCGACTGAGCTACGAGGTCGGACAAAGAAAATTGGGAGAATTAGGTGGTGAATCGCGGCGAAGATAAAGTAAGGGTACATATGAATGTTGTGCCGCGTAGCACTATGAATACAAATGGTGGAACAGAGAATTACTCTGAATTTAAATTAAAGTGCTAAGGAAATCCATGAGAAACCCACTGGGGTTATACCTAGTAAAGGGAATAAGGGAACCACACGAGGTAAAGAAAAATTATTTTGACCTAAGTGGGAATCGACGCACGGCCTCCGGATTAGATCTACTGTTGCTCTGCCGACTAAGCTACGAGGTCGGACAACATTCAAAATGAAGCGATAGTTCGCCGAAAGTACTAAAAAAGATACTCGAATTACGTTTTCTGAATGCTTTTGCGAGTGCTTTCCCAACAACATTGGCTTGTTCACCAGTAATGTGAACACTATCGCATTATCACTGGACATTTATTTAACATCAAGAAAGCTCTAATTCAGGGTAATGTACTGCACCTTACTTTATTCCAAGGAGCCACCCA
>JAHPZR010022424.1:0-10000 GCA_019787425.1 Platygyra sinensis
TACGTCGGTGTATGTCTCTGTCAAGCTATCAGCTGGAGAATGGCTGCCATCTTGCACACTCTGTTGTCGCCGGTGTATGTATACACCTACAAGCAAAACCGCCAGCCATGATAACCATGAGAAAATCCATTCACGGGGTTCCTTTTCTTTCCTATATAAGTATGGGCTGCGCTTGGTGGCTCTTCAGGTCGCCGGAGCTCCGCTGTTACTTCCAGGTCACGGAAACCCTGAAGTCTAATTTCCACCTACCCCAGAATTTTATAAAGATATTGAAATGTGAGAAAACAAAACTGACTGTAATATTCTTTGCACACAGTCAAATACTTTTCCAGGTCAGTCATTCAAACAGCATAATTTTTCTACCATCTACACCGTGAAAATAATTTAAGGGTTCTAGGTGGAGCTTTCATTTTGTACCCTGGGTAGGAATGCCATCATTAATCATTAATATCAGGCTGTGCTTTAGAAGTCACGGGGTGCCAAAGGCGACTAACTTTTAGCCTTTGGATGAATGAAAAAACTTACATATTTTTTATGTAAGCTTAAGAGCTGAGCACCTGGGATTTTCATGGTTATAAACCTTCAGGGTCCTTGTACTGAATTACTTTTCTTAGACCACCCTCTTGAGTATGATACCTGAATAGTACAAAAGATTTGGCTGGTTAAGGCTTGATCTTGTTTCGAGGTTCTTGCAGCAGACCCTAACTTGTGTCTCTTTCACGGATCTTGGCTCCAAATTCTCTTGTATATTTTTAGCTTTATTTGCAAACAAAAAATAGTTATTATAAAGGAACTTCTTAAATGAAAAGAATAATCTACCTTCATTGGGTCAATCTCTTAATTAATCATACATGGAATACTTTGTATAGTCATATGATAATTCTAAGATAACAAAATTGATTTAGTAAGGATAGTCCCTTAAAAAGAGAAATGTTAAAAACCAATCCTGAGTTATTCTTGTTGAGATATATGTCTATGTTCCACTCGTTCAACGGCGATGTAATACTTTGTCTTGTCATTGATATCATGCCATCCTATTGGTCCACATTCACAGTCGGCACAAGCCAGATATTTAATGGAATCTACAGTCATGGAAAAGCCAACATTTTCAAATGCAAACATATCAGGAACCAGCCAGTGACTTTTGAGAGTTTCACCTTGATGGTCTGAACCAGCCAAGTTTTTTGTTTTCTGCATAAAGGGCAAGAAGAGCTGTGCAAAAGGAAAAGTATAAAATTAAAAAAACCCTATGAAAAAACATTTGAACGGTAAAGTTTATGTCTGTGCAAAGCCTTATGGCCTATCAGTGATGCCAGCCATGGCTTGTCAACCAGTCCACCAGATCCAAAGTCCAATGCATACTTAGGTGGTTAAAGGATTAGGGATACTGGGTGAACTCCTAAGGAAGTTGAAAGGAAAATATTATAATACCGTAAATCCTTAAATAAGCCCCTCCCCTCAAATTAGTGCCCCTCCTATCAGGCAAAATTTAAAATAAGCCCCTCCCCCCAAATAAGCACCCACCTACCGTACCCCTGTTTTATGGATGAGAATCAAGACAACAGAGGATGTAGAGCTTTGGTCATGTTCAATTACAATCAAGTGATTATCAACACATTCAAGCGCTGCGAATTGACTGTCATGACAGAGGGTAGTGAAGATCTTCTGATTCATTGCCTAAAGCCCAACTAACCTTGTGCCACCTTGTGCAGCAGGCAAAAACCAGCCAAAGGTGTTATATTAGGTAGTTCTTCATGAGAGATAGGATCCTTCCGAGACTTCAGACATATACATATCAAGTGCATTCATTGTCACACAATAAGAAATAAAATCAAAAACCATTGCAGTGGATTTAAGTCAAGAAATTCTGATATTACAGATGATAAATAAAAAGACACTTCTCCATGTTTAAGGTGTTCAGCGTTCATCAAATGAATATGTATTTATGCATCTAAACAGGCCAGAGATCAACAATGAAATTCCAAATTTTCAATTATTTTACTTTGCAGGATGAGTTAGAAATCAAAGAAAGCATGAAGTTCTCATTTTAAGCTAGTATGGACCTGCACACCAACATGTTTCACTGATCAGTAACCATTATTTTAAGCTCACATGAACCAATAGAGAACTTCTGTTTCATGGTTGTTGCATTTGCCCCTGACGGTATCAATGACCTTAAACTGGGACAGATCTGGGGGTTCAGGGGGTTTGCCGAACCTCCTACTTTAAAATACATGGACCTAGTCTCAGAATGCCATTTCCAAGGACCACAATTTTAAGAATTTTCTGGAAAATGATGCACCCAGACCCCATACAGGAGACAGTCTTTGCTGATCCATATCTCAAACCCTCTTCTCTAAAATCCTGTATCCATCCCATGGTCATTTGATCAGTGCACTGGACTTCAAGCCCTGGCTGAGATTATCATGTTATATTCTTGAGTTTGATACCTTACTCTCACACTGTCTCTCCTTGTGCTGGTTCATATAAATGCATATGGTGAAGCTTATTCCAGAGGTAACCTTAAGTAACTGACATCCCACACAGGGCAAGCTATAGAAGCCTGAGATAAGTGGCTGTGGGGAGGAGGGGGAACTCCCACATGAAGAGCTCAGGGCTTCTCATTGTCTCAGGGGGGGTAAGTCATAGACTCTGATAACACTTAGGATGTTCAGGATGCAAGGCCACTATTTTTTAAAGTATCTTCAAGGGTTGCACTTAGAAAAAATGACTGGAGGTTTCTTACACTTTGTTGTCACTTGTTGTTATTTGATGGCAAGGTCGTTGACATTATTAAAATCACTGCAGCTCTTACTTTTCTATCCATGTTTAATAAAGTGGCATCTTTTAGGGGTCAAATTAAGTTCAGCCCACGCCCATATATTGGTCCCCTCTCCAAATCTCCCAACAAGCAGTCTCCCACCACACCGGGGATAAGCCCCGGGTTGACAGGCTACATTACAAAGAACAAACTGGTTATACATCAATAATTACTTATTAAGAGCTCGCTAAGAGCACAATTCTATGTAACTCCTTTTAGTCGCGTCTAGTTTGCCAGTCTGGAAACAGAAGGGAAGAACAACAAGTCAACCTCATCGCACAAAGTGTAATATTTTACCTCTCTTTCTTCGTAGCTAGCGGCGCTCGGCCTCAGAACCTTTGATTCACAAAACTTGCATACTACCCACTTGTTGTTCTTTCCATCCTTAATAAGATCATCCATCCTTAGGCAATAGATTTACTTTCTAAATGGTCAGATATGTCTCAGCCTATGTCCAATACAACCAGGCCCACCAAAAACTAAAGCGCGTGGAACTGGGAACTGATAGTTTCACCCCTGACGTCATCATTGCGACAGTCGGAGCAACCGATACCGAGTTTCTAGTTTTTTTAAAGTTAACATTATAGTTACCATTACTTTACTATACCGCATTGGTCAGAAAAATATGTGCATACACTGGTATTACTGATTTGCGACCGCCGATTTTAAAATAGCATTATGTATTTCCTATATTTCGACACTTTTATAGCACCGGAGTTGCTTAGTCACCGTTCGTGTCACGCAAAACAAACTTTACATGACGCATTTGGTCAAACGAGCCAATCAGTAACCGTTTCCCAAAACGTAATTTACGTAATGCAAAAGCTATAAGAGAAGATCACGATCCGCCGGGCTAGAAAGAGTAGAAAGGCGAAGTTTTGAAGGAGTGTACCGCATTTATCAACAATGACCACAGCTGTAACGGAGGAAATCCAGGGAACTGATGATCAAAGGTACGTTACTGATAATCATGTGTAGTTTCCTTGTGAAATAAAATTGATCTTTTACGTTTAATAGCTTACAAAGTGTTTGTTTATTTTCCTCAGTGTCACTACACGATCGGAAGGGTCGAGGTGGTGTGAAGGAAAATGTTCGTGGCGACCAACTTCAGACGGTATACTGGCAGCTGCGGAAGCAAAAATTTTGCAATGTGAGTTCAGTTCTTGAGGTGGTTGTTTTCCATACTCAGTCCTCATGTTTAATGTTTTCGTTACATTGACAGTGCCGGTTTCAAAATGGCGTGCCCCCGCCGCCCGTTTTTTTGTGTGATCATCTCTTCTTATGGATTACTGTTTTAATCCGTGGCGGCAATGCTGTTGTCTGTTGATTAACACCCGACAACGGTTTTTCAATCTAAATCCGAATACTTGCAAAATTCTCAACGAATAATCACAGTCATCGAATAGACTGGGGCAACAAAGAGAACAGCGGCGTTTTGGCGAACATACGGTAATTGAGAACAGGTTAAACACAATTCGTAACATCAGAAACACCAGCGAAAAGATTATAGAAAATCCAAAACCTAAGTCTGACGATAATCTCATATCGTATATACTTAGGCCCTGGGGCTAGGGAGGGGGCGAGGGTGCGGAGAGCTTATTGAATTGAACCCCCAGGCCCGTAGGGAGGGGGGGTGCGATGGGTGCGCCCGCACCCCCCCGCAGACTGCTGAGGTCCACTTTTTTGTTAAAAAAATAACTAGTAAAAAAAAAATAATAGTGTTGTTCTGTTTGTTCTGTTCTAATTCACTGATTGCGTAGTAAAAATTAAATAAATATACCAAAAAAGATTCCATGTTTGATCAGCAGCCCGGGACGGAGATTTTAACAATATTTAGTCAATAGATGACTATTTCAATTTTTGTTATTTTTAAATAGTGACATTGGCATTGTTATTCTCTACATTGTAAAATACATACGTAAAGCATCAAAATCAACTTTGAAGTTCAAAATTTGACAAATATCCACGTTTTTAGGTTCGCTTTTAGCGACCTATATTGCTATCATACTGACCTTCAAAACGCACGAAATACAGTCTCAGACAACTTAATTTTCAAAATTTCCCGGGGGGGCATGCCCCCGGACCCCCCTAGTCAAGAGCGCCTCCGGCGCTCGTTGGTCCGTATAATCAACTGATCGCACCCACCCGTAAAAAATCCTGGCTACGGGCCTGACCCCCAAGCCCCTTTTCAGAGCCAACCCAAAGTGTGATACCCTTTCTCATACCTGAAAGCTCCAGGAGCCTGGAAGTGGGTGGAGTACGTGACATGCAGTTGTGGAACACAGAATACCGCGGGATCAATGTTGATGGTCAATTTCATAATGGTTAAGTAGCTTCTTTTATAACATAGCTAAATGCTAGCACGTGCTCTGATTGGCTAATTTTTTATGAAAAAGAAATGGATGGTTCATAGAGATGGTTCAGGCTGACGTCATTGGCGGTGAAATTTCTTGCGAGCAAAAGTTTTTTCTCTCAACTTTTTTCGAGTGAAACTTAACTTTAGCTGTTACTAATGGCTAGTATTATCCAACATTTGAGTTGGGGTTTCTTGGTGACTTTGAAGATTTAGAAAACGTGTCTGAAATGGTTGCAGAAACATCGGAAACGTCGAAAGATCAACAAAGCGAAAGTGCTCCTGGTGAATACAACACGTGCATGTGTAGTGAAAAGTGCTGCCAGTGAAAACAACACGTGCACATGCAAGTGCAGAATTTGCAATTTAATCCGTACGGAAGAAGCGACTTTTCAGCGTGAAAAATGTCTTGCTATGTTATAAAAGCAGTGGACAATGTCTAGTGTGCGTTCATCCAATTTGGGATGCACTTGGATAGTTGGGAGAGCACTTAGGTAGCTAGAGATGCTCTCAGCTGCGCCTCGAGCACCTCTTATGCTACCTTTGTGCTCTCCCAACTATCCACATGCATCCCGACTTGGATGGACGCACGCTAGACATTGTCCATTCCTTGACTAGAACATACCCAAATTCAAGACCAAGTGAACTAATCATGCCCTTTTTTGGACCAAAATGGCTAAAATATACGGTGTACCATTCCCAAGGCTAAATTTATTTTACAACTGGTTTACAATAAATTATATACGTGTGTGTGTGTCTATATTTTCTGAAATCTTCAAAAAATGCTTAAAAAAGAGAAATATGTAATTCACCTAATATTCCTTATTTGTCTTTCTGCAGTTATCAAGACTCGCTATGAAAGCAAGTATGTCCCCATAGAAAATCAGCAAAAAATATGGACATTGAAATTCAATCCTAATGCGTCAAAAGTACCTTTGGTATTGGTTCATGGCTTTGGAGGAGGTGTAGGTCTGTGGGCAATGAACATTGATGCTTTAGCAAAGGGAAGGACTATCTATGCTATAGATGTGTTGGGATTTGGCCGCAGTTCGCGACCAAAATTAAGTTCTGATCCAGAAGAAGCTGAAAAGGAATTTGTGGACTCAATTGAACAATGGCGACATCAACTTGGGCTGGAAAAATTTGTTCTCTTGGGACACAGCTTTGGTGGCTTCTTGGCTAGTTCATATACTCTCAAGCATCCCTCCAGAGTGCAGCATCTTGTCCTTGTGGATTCATGGGGCTTTCCTGAAAAACCACCTGGTATTGAGAATGACTTTCCAATGTGGGCGAGGGTGTTAAAAGCTGTTATCATGCCATTTAACCCACTGGCAGCAATTCGAGCGGCTGGTCCTTGGGGTATGTCACACTCAATGATCTTTTTGTACTGTTTTTCAAATAACAGTGTTAACATTGAACACATGACTGGGTTTTGATTGGTGAAAAGCCAATTTACTGTTGTACCTGGTTAATTTATATAAGATTTAGATAAAAGCAATATATACCAGGAATTTAATGGTTGGTTTAATAAATCTAGCTGGATGTTTACAGAACACCTAAGAGGGATAAAATTATTAGCCTTTGAGTCAGGTCAAGTTGCAGTCTTTTTTTTTTCTGCAAACATCCTGCTTAGTTTGGTCCAAGAACCAAGAGAGTAAGTAATTCTGGTAACACATGGAATTATCACCCCAGACTCTTGTTGGATGATTAGAGAACAGGAGTCAAAATAAACACTAATTGTCGTTAATTGACATGGAAGTTTTTACAATTCAATTGTTTATCCCAGTCTCTAACCATTGGCCTATTCTGGTAATGATCAAAATGTTGTTCATGTCAATAGTATGGGTATTGTATGTATTTAAGATACATCTGAGAATTACCACTGACAGAGATTTGAGAATACAGTCGAACCTCCAGTTGAGACCACCTCTCGCAAGGGCCCATGTCAGTCTCCTCAGCAACCAGTTTTTCAAACTACTAGAAGTTTCCAAGTCAAATCACTGTATTTGCACCTTTTGAAAGTGACCACCTCTCATAAGCGACCAGGGCCACTTTTAGAGCTGAAAGTTTGAAATTTTCTCTTGATTGTAACCTCCCATAAGCGACCACTTTAACAGATAATATAGTGAAAAATGGATAGCAGTGTTGTAACAATATTGTATTCCTCACTTGTACAAAACACTGAAATTTCTCAATGGGAAAAACTGAATTTTTTTCTTGAAGTTGACTTAACATGAATAAAACATGGCATCAACATTGGCACGTGGGTTAAGTCTCAGCAGTTGCCATGTTCTAACGAGAAAAAATTTTTACCCATTATGGTCTAAACTCTCGTAAGTCACCACCTCCCATTAGCGACCATGTAGGTTTGACATTTTGGGTGGTCACTTACAGGAGGTTCGACTGTATCTCCAATTAATGTTCCTTTGTCACTTCTTTAATGATAGGGTTGATGATTATGATGAAATTTATGATGATGATGATTATTATTATTATTAAATTTTTAAATTAAATTATTTGTGGTTTTGTTCCATGGCAGGTCCATCATTGGTCCAGAAATTTAGGCCTGACTTTCAAAGGAAGTATTCTCGTCTTCTCGCAGAGGATGACACCATTCTCAATTACATATACCACTGTAATGCTCAAAAACCTAGGTAATTCATCATAACAGCTAGTTAAGGTAGTTAGTTCCACCCTTAAAAACGCCTTTTTTGTAAGTCCTCGGATGTAAATGAATGCAAAATAATTTCCTCTGTTTGAAAATACCACACAGTGAATAAATTATTGTCTTAATTTGATGGGCAATTTTTGAGTGAATTAAGTTTGGTCATTTTTTTCTTCAGTGGTGAAAAAGCTTTCAAGAAGATGTCAGCATCTTTTGGCTGGGCTAAGTTTCCCATGATTCACAGAATCAGTGGAGTTGACAGAAACATTCCTATGACAATGATCCATGGTTCAGAGTCTTGGATGGATGGCTCCACAAGTTACGAAACTAAACATCTTCGAAGTGGCAGTTATGTGGATGTTCAAGTCATTCCCGAAGCAGGACACCACGTTTACGCAGATCAGCCTGACGCTTTCAATTTGATGGTGGATAAAATTTGCCGGAAAGAGGATGAAAAGATTGATGTTGTTATGAATTGAGTGAAAAACAAAAAGAAAAGTAATGAGAATGTTGTTACCTAGAATTACAGGCCTCCAATGGGGTACAATGGGCTACACTTACAAAGCCCTCAGCACGCATTGCGTACCTGTAATAAGAAGGTAGTCAGTTAGTCATAATATAACTCAATCAGTTCTTCTGTCCTGGGGGGATCTCATGTAAAAGGGGCAGGGGTGCTGTAGTTTTTAGTGGTTAAAAAGCGATTAAGATATTTAGCCTCAAAAGATCCACAGCAGAAGCTTTTGCAGTAGCCTGCGAACGCAGACGTATTTCCGGCTGTCGGTTGTCTCCGCCGGAACCAGTGACAGCCGGAAATACGTCTGCGTTTGCAGGCTACTTTTGCAGTACCTGTTAGGGTATTACAGGACTAGTCCCTGCGACTTGTCCCTGCAGCAAGTCGCCGGGACAAGTCCCATTGTGTGTACTCGCCATTTTTGCTTCAAAATCTAGTCACAGGGACCAACTTTAGTCCCGGCGACTAGTCCCACAAATTCAAACCAGTTTGAATTTTTGGGACAAGTCCCTGTGACTTGTTCCTCAAAACGCTTCATGTGGACTGTTTGTGGGACAAGTCCCTGTGACCAGTCCCCTCGTGCAAACTCTTCAGGGGACTAGTGGCAGGGACTAGTTCCTTCGTGTGTGCCAACTTTAGACTTGATACCTCTTAGGGGTAAAAAAAAATTTCAAGCCACACCCACAAATGTAAAGACAAGACAACGTAAAGTAAATGTTAAGACAATGTAAAATGTGAAGGTCTCTTGTAGATCCTACATTGACAGCGTTTATCATATGCGGTCCATTACAGTTTTTCACACCCACAAAACGGGTTCTTGGTACCTCTTCCGTTTTTTTTTTTTTTTCAAAATTTGTAATGAGCACCCACATTTTTATATAGGAATTTTCCCCTGGGACTTCTGTTTACTGGTTGTACAACTGAGTAGTATACTCCTGGTCCTTGTACAGCACAGAATGATAAACCATATTTTAACTGAAACAGGTATGTGCATTTATCATGAAAGCGGTAGTTAGTATTGTATATTTGTGTTGAAAACCATTTTCATTTCTACAGAAATGATTTTATTTAATAGATAGATTGAAAGTCTGCACAGACTGTTTGCATGATAAACCATACTTTAACTGAAACAGGCATGTGCATTCATCATGAAAGTGGTAGCTAGTATTGTATATGTGTGTTAATAACCATCTTCATTTCTACGGAAATGACTTTATTTAATAGATAGTCCGTTTTTAGCTATTCCAAATTGACATAACATGCGACTATAAGGAAAAAGTATGTTTGTACACGCTTTGTATCAGATAAACTTATTTTAGCCAATGTCTTAGTCTCTGTAAGGAGAATTAGTTACTCGAACAACTGTATTTAATTGAGAAGAGTTGTTTGAGATTGTGTAAATAAACCTTTTTTGAAAACCATTTCAAAGGCAATACTACTCCGCTTAACTTAAGGTGGGTCGGCGGACATGTGGCAAGGGCACCTTCTCCGAAAAAATTACACTGTCCAAATGCGCGAGTGACTAAATCGGGATACAAACGCACTCATATAGCAGTAAAAACAGAAACAAGCGTGCAAAAGGCCTACGTGCAAAGTACACTATGTCCGCTGTACATTTTTATTACTTGGCTTATTACCGCAACGACCCTC
>JAHPZR010022424.1:15000-16745 GCA_019787425.1 Platygyra sinensis
ACAAGTTCCGTTATCGACGACGAAAGACGTAAACATCGTGAAAAGTGACATTTCTTTAGATCTTTGATTTCAGTTCGTTCTGCGGTTAAGAATTTGTAGTTACTCCGTTTGCATTGTTTCCAAAGTTGTAACATCGCAAATATCTCAGTATAAAGTTATCTCGCCTCAAGTGGTACCCATCATCGATCTTGGATTACATAAGCTTATCTGCACGCCGGGTCTACACGTCAGTTTGTCGCGAATATATCATGTTTAGGTTCTCGACAACCATCAAAAGAGCATATCTACATCTCAAATTTTCCCTTTTTTTGTCTCTTAGAAACGCAATCGGTGTATGAAAGTGAATTTGTGCCGTTGGGAAATGGAGACAAGATATGGACGTTAAAATTCAACCCAAGGGCCCGGAGAGTTCCGCTAGTCCTGATTCATGGGTTTGGAGGAGGTGTTGGCCTGTGGGCAATGAACGTAGACACCCTTTCTCAGAATAGGACTGTGTATGCTTTCGACATGTTGGGTTTTGGCCGCAGCTCGCGACCACAATTAAGCACAGATCCAACTGAGGCCGAGGAACAGTTTGTGGACTCCATTGAGAAATGGCGACAGCAGATAGGACTGGACAAATTTGTTCTCTTAGGTCACAGCCTTGGTGGCTTCTTAGCAAGTTCCTATGCCCTCAAGCACCCGTCCAGAATCCAGCATTTGATTCTTGCTGACCCTTGGGGATTCCCTGTGAAGCCCACTGAAGATAATATAAATAGACATATTCCAGTGTGGGTTAAGTTTTTAGGAGCTGTTCTAAGTCCTTTTAATCCACTGGCAGGATTGCGAGCTGCTGGTCCTTGGGGTAAGTATTGTGTAAACAGCTGTTTCGACGAAGGTTGTCCTACAACAGCACAAAAGTGTATGTTACTATGCCGATTGGTATTATGGGTAGAAATACTTGGTTGAGGTTCACAGTCTTAAGCTACAATAGAAGGAAAGAGAATGCATGAATGCACATGTTTGTGCTGCTTCCTTCCCTAACGCCGAAATATCTTAGGCTTCAATCAATCAAGTGCAAAACCATTGTTACCCATAATAACTTTCAACATTATCGCATTCACTTTTACGATAATTTAGTAAGGCAACATTTCTCGAAACAGCTGTATATGTTTCATGTGCACACACTCACTGGGGCATTCAAAATATATACAGGTATATATTTTTGTATGCCCCATGTGTGGACTAAGAGGGCTAAATCAAATCATTTACTGTGAATTAAGTCTGGTACGTTTCACTGGATACCAGGCAAAATTGTCATGGCTGAAGGAGAAGCTGTAAACTCCTTGTTGGTTTATGCAGAGAGTGATAGCAAGCTAGTGTCAGAGCCAGTGCACGGGCTTACTCCGTCAGTCTTAAGGACTACCGTAGACATCACCTTAACTTGATACCTATCTGTGGACTGTGGAAAGTCTGATGGGTAGTACCCTGGACTCCAGTACTGGCTGGATTCTTGGGCAAGTGAAGATACTTTACACTGACATTACCTCTGTCTACCCAGAAATGTACTAAGTGATTACCAACAAACATATGTTGGCAGACTGTAGCCCTGTGACGGCTGCCATTATTCTGAATAGGGGCATAGTGGAAGAATTACCAGCTGTACCATGCTAGGAAAAGTAGAGATTTGCACTGATGCCCTGATGAGCTGTTCTTGTGGAAAGGTGCCAGAAAAATCTCTCCCAGGGATGATTCATTTGATGTGT
>JAHPZR010022425.1:0-11948 GCA_019787425.1 Platygyra sinensis
GCTGAGAAAGATAATTAAAGATATTACAGCGGAGCACATGATTGTCTGAATGTGACGTAAGTAAACTTTTTGTAAAAACAGTAATACTGTATTTATGAGTACTCTTTGAAGGGTCCAAGGCTACTGTCTCTTGCCTCTATAACAAAACGAGTCTTCATGAGATACCATTCATATGAAAACGAGTTCTAACCCACAGGTTCATTTTCATGCTACTTAAACGTATTTTCATATAAAAGGTGCTGCACGAAGATTCGTTTTCAAACAGAGGCAAAGTGTAACTCCGGCAATGATTCTTCGATTACAGATCCAACTTCATTTACACGCGCAATCTGTTTTTGTCCTGCGCACAACTTTACCCGGTTCATGCTTTATTTCTGTCATGCGTAGACTGCAGATAATATAAAGCCGCTGGGCTTTCGCTGGTACCCAGGCGTCCCTTAGCCTGTTCGAGGTTCTTGGTAGTTGGGACGAGCCGAAGAAAAGAGGGCGAGCGAGAGAAAAAAACGAGGAGGACTAAGGTGAGGAACTAACTACCGAGAGCCGAAATAGGCTAGGCATCCCTCTACATTGCAACCTCGTTACCAGGGTCTTTTCCCTGGCTTACCAAGCCAGGGAAAAGACCCTGGGAACGAGGTTGTCTGCATTGGTGACAAAATTCGTGTGCGAGGGAGTTGTGGTCCTTCTGTACTCGGAAATTAACACCACTGTCTGTTTTCTGCTTTTCACCTTCAAAATGTGATGGCGTCCCCAGGTATAATCGCGGGAGAAAGTGGAGGGATTCATTCCGTAATTTCTCTATCCACAACGCCTGCCCGCCGCGCACTGGAATACCATAACACGAACTTCCTACCCTTAGCGCGGAGTAAGGGAATCTCGTTCCCAGGAGAAGAAAGAAAAGAGACCCTAAAACTAGGTTCTTAGTTGGGAGAGGGTATACATGAATAGGAGTGAAATATGAAAATGGGTTAGAAACACTACCAGACAGTTGACCCCCCCTCCCCCTCCAAAAAAAAAGGGCCTCAGGTCGGTAGGGGACTGTTTGGTGTCCATCTACTAATTCTTCACTTCAAATTTCAATTTTCCAAATCCGTCAAATCTTAAACATTTCATATTATCCTCTATTTAACCTATCCTTTCAGAAAAAAAATAACTCCTTCCCAAAATGCCTAAAATTCACCCAAAATTTACACAAAACCGCCAAACAGTGGTTTATGAAATAAACAGAGAGATTTGGCGTCAACACAGCCTTTACATTTACCCCCGCCTTAACAGCCACAGTCTCACAGCTTTCATCTCTGTTGCATTAATTCTATTTGCCGACAGAGAATGTGTTTAGCAGTTTTCATTCCCCTATCTCTCTTCCACTCTTCCGCCCTCTTCTCCTCTCCCTCCTCGTTATAATAACCAAGAGGTTGCGTTTTTTGTGTTTGGTTTCATATTCAACACAAATTTAATGCTTGCTTAAAGAACAACAGAAATAAATCGGGTGAATTGAAAGTTCTATTCAGCAGACACTTGAACCATTTCCTTTTTCCTGTCACGTCACTTAAGAGTCCATAAGTCCATAAGTCTGCAAGTCCACAATGGCAGTTATGGCTGTGAGCTAAAAAATAATCGGCTAAATAATCAAACTTATCTAACAGTGATCAAAATGTCTCAGTTTGGAGCCAAAACAAAAACCATGATAACAAGAAGTTACATTTCATGTCTTGTTTTCATTCCCGTCAGATAAGCTTGTCCAGGAAAACAAGAAGCGTCGATCGTCATGTAAATATGGTTCAGGAGAAATAATAATAACACAGGAGGAGAGAGGAGAAGAGGGCGGAAGAGTGGAAGAGAGATAGGGGAATGAAAACTGCTAAACACATTCTCTGTCGGCAAATAGAATTAAATGCAACAGAGATGAAAGCTGTGAGACTGTGGCTGTTTAAGGCGGGGGTAAATGTAAAGGCTGTGTTGACGCCAAATCTCTCTGTTTATTTCATAAACCACTGTTTGGCGGTTTTGTGTAAATTTTGGGTGAATTTTAGGCATTTTGGGAAGGAGTTATTTTTTTCTGAAAGGATAGGTTAAATAGAGGATAATATGAAATGTTTAAGATTTGACGGATTTGGAAAATTGAAATTTGAAGTGAAGAATTAGTAGATGGACACCAAACAGTCCCCTACCGACCTGAGGCCCTTTTTTTTGGAGGGGGAGGGGGGGTCAACTGTCTGGTAGTGTTTCTAACCCATTTTCATATTTCACTCCTATTCATGTATACCCTCTCCCAACTAAGAACCTAGTTTTAGGGTCTCTTTTCTTTCTTCTCCTGGGAACGAGATTCCCTTACTCCGCGCTAAGGGTAGGAAGTTCGTGTTATGGTATTCCAGTGCGCGGCGGGCAGGCGTTGTGGATAGAGAAATTACGGAATGAATCCCTCCACTTTCTCCCGCGATTATACCTGGGGACGCCATCACATTTTGAAGGTGAAAAGCAGAAAACAGACAGTGGTGTTAATTTCCGAGTACAGAAGGACCACAACTCCCTCGCACACGAATTTTGTCACCAATGCAGACAACCTCGTTCCCAGGGTCTTTTCCCTGGCTTGGTAAGCCAGGGAAAAGACCCTGGTAACGAGGTTGCAATGTAGAGGGATGCCTAGCCTATTTCGGCTCTCGGTAGTTAGTTCCTCACCTTAGTCCTCCCTCGTTTTTTTCTCTCGCTCGCCCTCTTTTCTTTCGCTCGTCCCCAACTACCAAGAACCTCGAACAGGCTAAGGGACGCCTGGGTACCAGCGAAAGCCCAGCGGCTTTATATTATCTGCAGTCTACGCATGACAGAAATAAAGCATGAACCGGGTAAAGTTGTGCGCAGGACAAAAACAGATTGCGCGTGTAAATGAAGTTGGATCTGTAATCGAAGAATCATTGCCGGAGTTACACTTTGCCTCTGTTTGAAAACGAATCTTCGTGCAGCACCTTTTATATGAAAATACGTTTAAGTAGCATGAAAATGAACCTGTGGGTAGAACTCGTTTTCATATGAATGGTATCTCATGAAGACTCGTTTTGTTATAGAGGCAAGAGACAGTAGCCTTGGACCCTTCAAAGAGTACTCATAAATACAGTATTACTGTTTTTACAAAAAGTTTACTTACGTCACATTCAGACAATCATGTGCTCCGCTGTAATATCTTTAATTATCTTTCTCAGCATATTTTATGATACACATCTGTATTTACAGACCTTCAAAGGTCTTCAAACATAAACATCTTTTCTTTGCTTGTTTCTTACATTTTTGTATTTTTTACATGTACAAGAGGTATGTTATTTACAAGACGTTCATGATGGAAATTAAATCTTAAAACTATTTACAATAAACGAGGCCATGGTAAAAGGGTAAAAGCCTGATCGGAGTTCAGTCTCTAGCAAGCTTGGTTGACAAAAAATTTATTGCACAGCTTTATGACCGAGAAAACCTGTTGAACTTTACACGATCCAATACTTGGCATTAATATTAGACTGATTTTATTTACTGACTCTCTTACCTTAGTTTGCCTAACATTCCGACCGCAACAAAAATAGGGGGAGACAAAAATCGAGGCCTGTTTTGTCAATTTTTTGGTCTCGAGGCAATTTTCGCGAAGTCAAAAGGTGGGCAAATGCTACATATAAACTGAACGACGCGGTGATGTCGTTATCTCTTACGATATACTTTTCAAGAAAAGTTCAGATAGTTACTAAATGAAACAGATGGTGTTGCATCTAACCGGTTTTCACTTTTACGTTTTGGTGAGCTAAGCACATTACCAGGTGCATACCTCTAAGAAATCTGTCTTTTCACACTTTTGAAATACATTGTGTAATTCCATAAAATATCCATACCTCCCCCACAGAAGGAAAAATTCCAATTAAGCTTCATACATTTCTTTAAATTTTTTGGCCTTACAGAGCCCCCCACCCCCAGGAAATTCCAATCCCTTCTGTGGGGAGAGTATGGATATTTTCTGGAACTGCACATTACACTGGCGAATACATAAACCAAATTACATGGCTTAACGGATAACAGAAAATGCACACAGATCTGTCCATATCGAATACGAGATATATTATCTCAACACATTTTTGATATTGATATTTCGAAAATGGGGTACTTTAGTGATTAGAAATACTTTGTAAGAGGGTCCGAATGAGGTTTACCCAATACACACTCACATACCACACCCGGGAGCATGCTTTTAGTACCTTTTAAAGATGACCTTTAAGTTCATCTATTACATCATCTACACTAACTTTGTTGTCTATGGTTGAACAGCTTCTTACAGTGTTTTCAATCAACTCAGCTGAGAAGTCCAGTTGATTAACGAGGTTGTAGTTATTCAGCAGACGACGAGCTATGTCAGCCTCTATAAGACCTGTTGATCAAAAACAAATGAAAAAAAGACTTGTGATAGAAAGAAAATAATACGGTAATGAACTACACACTAGGATGGCAAAAAAGGGCCCGCTATTGGTTTAATGAGTGAGTCAGTCACAAATTTTATTTACTTGTTTCACTTTGTTACATGTCTGGCAAGCTAGGAATAGACCCTTCTCTAAAATGGTGGCCGAAAATTCAAATAAGTTAGAATTAGCTATTTAAAATAAAAAACGTATACCAGCACTAGAAAGAACACCTTTACTTTAGTAACCCTGCAAAGTTTCAACATTTCAGATGTAATATCAGCTGAGAAAATGTAAAAAAAATGTAAGAAAATGTAATGCATACCTCCAGTCATACAAACGTCTGTAAATTTTACAATTTTCAACTTACATTTTCTCAGCTGATATTAAATCTGAAATGCAGGGTTACTAAAGTAAAGGTGTTTTTTCTAGTGCTGGTATACGTTTTTTAATTTTGACCTAATTTAATTTTCGCCTGCCATTTTGGGGAAGGGACAGACAGACAGACAATCAGACAGACATGTTTATTTGGAGTCTTATACAATAAATAGTATATCGACCACAATTTCCAAATAACTAAAAACTAAAAGCAACAAGTTATTAATAAGTCCTAGAGTATTTACTTTTGCCGTCTTCCTCTTACCTTTTTTCAAAGCATTTGAATATATGTTTAATGCTATTAGTTTTTGTATTCTAACATTTCCGCTAGGGGGATTTATTAGAAACATGAATATTCTGTTAGGAGACACAGCTGTTGCTTTCACCAATCAGACAAATTCAAGCAACAAAAGAAGCCAATCAGAATTCAAAGAAATTCAATCAATGCAAAGCGTGGGAAAATGGATGAATGACAGTCTTCCTGGTCACTCTTCGAAAAACAAGATGGTTTATTCAATATACAAGGCTACTTGGTCAAAATTGGTTAAAAATTAAATTGTTTGAACCAAACGTTTTCAGCTGTTTGCCAACATGGCAAACAGCCGAAAACGTTTGGTTCAAACATTTTAATTTTCAACCATTTCTAACCTTTTAGCCTTGTATATTGAATATATTTTAATAAGCGAACATTATGGACAATATAGTTTATGGTACAGTAATTCTCTTCATTAAAGTTCCAACAATTCAGAACAGAATCCACAACTGAGTACCTTAGCTCTTATGTGATAAACAAATGTTTTTTTACATAATAAATACATCTTATTGAACCAGTATTTTCAGTTCATAGTTAGGAAATATCACTCACATTCTTTTCATTGCAAGTTTATGCACCAAGCCAAAGGCAGGGTCCATAAAAAATAACAAAACCAATATTCTTAAAGGGCCTATGTCACAGTATTTTGAGTTATTTTGACCATCAACAAAATTACCGTTAAATTGAAGGAAACCTGAAAATAATACTTTAAAAAGATAGGAAAACATCAAAGAGATAATAATAAACCATAAAGGAACAAGGATGGTTAAGGATGGAGAAGATTGACATGGATTACCAACAACAAAATTGAAAAATTTAGGCTAAATTTTTCAAACTGTGTAGCCGTGACACAGCTCCTTTAAGTTCAGACCAAACAAGCCAGTTAACAGAGCATAATGTGTTCCCCTCGTCCCTTCTGGGTTAACAGGCATGCTAAAGCCTTCAAGCGAAAAAGATCTTTAGTACTTAAAGGGGCTCAGTCACGGTTAAACGGTTTGAAAAGTTTAGCTAAACTTTTCAATTTTGTTGTTTGCAATCCGTGTCAATCTTCTCCATCCTTAACCATCCTTGTTCCTTTATGGTTTATTATTATCTCTTCGATGTTTTTTTATCTTTATAAGGTGTTATTTTCAGGTTTCCTTTACAGCGGTTATCAGTCACACGTGCCCTCCACAATTTTTTTCCTATTTCGAAAACTACGTTTTGGTGGATGTCAATCAAATGTATCCATGGCAATAACGGCGAGCGGAGTTTCCAGAACCATTATTTCAGTGTCAATTCTCGGAGTATCCAAGTTGCTCTTTCATCTTTACTTGACTCGTCGATAAACTGAGACTGAGAGGTAAGACTTATAAAATCACTTGAAGCGCCTTTTCGTTCGTTTCACTCACGGGCAATGTTTTGAGGCTGCAAATTTACAAAAAGTGCACAACCACAACAACATGAGAATGAACTAAATATAATACAATTACAGAATGAACTACAAAAATCTGACTGCTAATCTCTTGCGGCTTTCATTACCTTTTCATTACTGACAATCCCACTTGCCGTATGGTTCTGCTGACGGTTTGCTTTGCATATAATGGCATTCCATAATGGCATTCCAACCATGCTTGATTCAAACTCGTCAGGATAGATCTCTGGATTGTGTTCTAGCAAGGCGAATAACGAGAATTTCTGCGGCGAAAATAATCTGCATCCATAACAAGCTGATAAGAAGTCAATCTCCACATAAAGCGACTCATTTCAGAGGCCAACTTTTTCAGCTACCTTGTATCTTTCGTTTCTCTGACTTTCTCTTTGGCGGATCGCTTACGGCTCTAGTTTTGTTTTCGAACACCACCTTCTTCACAATCGTTTCAATTCACTCGCAAAAAGTGTTCCTGCTATGCCACTGTTCAAAGACGAAACACGTTACCTTTTCTCTACATAATAGCCCTCAATCTCAGCGAAATTGCAAATTACTTTGTCATAACAACTGAGCGATTATTCCTGATCCAACGACGATCGAACATACCGGCCGTGAAACTGACACGAAATGAACACGAGTATTGTCATGGAGACGTTTGATTGACGTCCACCAAAACTTAGTTTTTGAAATCGGAAAAAATCATAGAAGGGCGCGTGTCACTGATAACTGCTATAATTTAACGGTAAATTTTGTCGATGCTCAAAATAACTCAAAATATCGTGACTGAGCCCCTTTAACAACCGTTTCATTTTGTCATGTGCAGTTTTGAAGAAATAATATGCTTAAACCAATTCATGATGCTACCAGTCCATATTGGAAAATTCAGACTGCTCAGGGAACCAATCAAAATATTATCCTTTACATTGTAGAACAGTTTTCCATATAATGAAGAAAATTCTCGGAAACTATCATGAAAACGTGTGATGGTCAGTGAAGAGAAATTATATTTAAGCTTGTGTTGTCTTATCGACTGCAACATTCCTTTAATTCTATTTGGGAAATCATTGTGTGACCACTTAAATAATGAAGTTGATCACTACTGACCTGACTGATCCTGATCGCAAACATACAAAGCATTTGCCAGCTTCATGAACCTCTCAACCTTACTCTCCTCCTCAATATAATGTGGAGGATCATAATCTCTATCTCCACCATACAACTTCTCTTTCTGATTTTGTATAAAATGGCTGATTTCTTCTTGTTCTCTCTGGATCTGCCGTTTTTCCTCAATCAACTCTTTCTGTCTTTTTAACAACTCTTTGCGCCTTTCATTAAGCTGCCGTGTCTCTTCTTCAGTTTCTTGCGACATGATATAATCATCACCACCCCTCCCATTGGATGTAGGATGCTTACGAAGTGATTTCTGATGATAAGAATCTTGATGCTGTTGATTGAGTCTCTGCTGTTCCTCCATGTGATTTACTACAATAAGAAACAGAAGATCATATTAGTGATAAAAGAGAGAGTGACCAACATACATGCATACATAATCTTTATTTATACACAATAATTTTTTAAAGCAATAAAGTTTGTGGGGTCGTGTGTTTAAGAATTAAATTAGCCTGATCCTATCAAAACATATATACAAATTTTATATGTTACATGGACACAATGATCAATAATATATAAAATTATGTTGTCTGCATCTTATAGCAGATGCAGATGTACATTCAAACTTAAAATCTATAAAATAATCTTCAGAGCTGACACGCTTCCTGAGCTGATTAAAATTCAGGATCACCGATGCTTCCCTGTCATTGTAGTTAACAAAGTTCAGTAACGATGCTCCTCTATATGAGAGAGAGTCTTTCATGTATCTTGACTCGTACCTTGGTGCAAGAAGACAGTTCTGGTTTCAAGTGAAGTAAGTACTAACTCGATTTTGGCCAATATTCTCGTACATATATCAGGTAAGGATTTGTTATGCACTCTACAAAAAAGTCTAAGAATATCTAACTAAAATACATAAAAAAGGTAGGTCACTGAACATGTCACAGAGCCTTAAAAGGAAGCTATAGGCTGCACAGCAAGTGTTCATGCACACAACCAGTTTCTAGCCTGCTAGCGGCATAAAATTGGGGCAAGAGCAAAAAATTGATGGAGAGGAAAGTGAAGGCCCATCACCTCCAACTCTGTCAATTTTTTGTTCTCATCTCAATTTATAATATTTCAGGCTTCAACAGGTCTGTAACATAATTGATGAGCACCTAAGTAACTCCTCTCTAAAAAGCTCTTCACAGTGGGGCTTTACAAAAGGACTATCATCAGAAGGTATGTTACTAAAAATGACAGATACCTGGAAGATGAATATGGATAAAGGTATGATTGTGGGTGCAATATTTGTTGACTTTAAGAAAGCTTTTGATAGCATCTCACACAACATCTTGTCGTTAAAACTCCAAGCTATTGGATTAAGTGGGAATCTCCACGAGTGGCTGATGGATTATTTAAAACACAGATTTCAATACACTGTGGTAAATGGCCACCCTTCTAATTTGGACGAAGTAAAATATGGTGTTCCCCAAGGATCCCTCCTGGTTCCAAGGCTTTATACGATCTACGTCAATGACCTCCCTAATGCTATTACATCTGGAGATGTGTTCATGTACGCAGACGATACAACATTATATTGTGTGGGGAAGAACTTTGATCAAGTTTGCTCACAACTAAATAACATTCTTGAGCAACTTCTGCTTTGGAGTACAATGAACAAACTTTGTATTCATCCTGTAAAGTCTGAAGTTATGATCCTTAGCAAAACGAGCTTCATTGGTCCTGTTCCTCCTATCCACTTTGGAAATAATTTTATTAATGTTGTGAATCACACTACTTGTTTGGGATTAATCATTGACAATAGGCTTACATGGGCAATGCATGTAGACCATGTAAAAAAATCTTTTGCACAGAAAGTGGGCGCATTAAAAAGAATGAAGAAGCTTCCTGTGAAAGTGCTGGAGGAAATTTATTTCAAATCCATTGTACCAGCGGTATCGTACGGTATTGTAGTGTGGGGAAACTGCAATTACTCTATTATGGAATCCTTAAACCCTATTCATGCAAGAGCGGCACGAGTTATCCACCAAGATAAAAGTCTTGAAAAGCTAAATTGGTTGCCAATTTCTTACATATATAAAAGAAGACTCCTTCTTCTAATGCATGATGTTTTAAATGATAAAATCTTGTATCCCCCTTTTAATCTAAGATTAGGTAACAGACCATCACGTACAGGAGGGTTACAGGTTGAAATCCCTAGAGTGAACTACAAAGTGGGAAAGGAATCAGCACAATATAGAGGACCTGTAATCTGGAATTTTATTGCTAGGCTGGCAAATTTTAATGTAAATATTCAAAAAGACAGTTTTAAAAACATTTTACGTAGGCTCTCACAGAACATAAATAGCTTCTTATTCGAGGCGCCTATGATTGCTATGAAAGACCGAGACTTTGTATATTTTTAAGCTTTATTACATTGCATGAAAAAATGTTTTTAGATTGATTTGTAACTTATTTGCCAATGAACTTTATTTTAATGATTCGTATTGAATATTTAAATACCATAGGGTGATTTTATAAATTAAATTATTTTCGTTTCACATTTTATTAGTTCGTTGTAGGTCCACATCAGCCTTGTGGCTGCCTTTATGTAACCTGCATTACTAAATAAAATGATTGATTGATTGATTGATTGATTGATTGATTGATTGATTGATTGATTGAACCTGCAGTGGTTTTTAATGCAGCTATTCTAGTCCTTGGAGATAAAAGCTTTGACAGTCTATTTACCTAAATATCTCTTTTGATCCTCAAATGCATCTCTTTGATCCATTGCGCCCACTGGGGATGTTCGTCTTCCCTCTTTGCCGACACCCTTTAGAGGCTGCCTTGTTTCCCACACTGGTCTGGAGGGAGGAGTTTCTAGACCATGACCACCACCATCTCTACTCAGACTGGGACTTGAAGCAATGCTTCGTGAGGGAAGAGGCAAGGCCCGCTCAACAAACGAGATGAATTCCAACCAACTGAGAAAAGTAACAAATGGTTATTTTTAAAAGTAATGTTTGGCAAAGTAAGAGGCAAGGCCCACTCAACAAATGAGATAAATTCCACCAAACTAAGAAAACATATATATGGTCATCACTTTGCCAAAATTGCCAGTATGATGATTGATTTGAGTGGTTACAATTGTGTTTAACTAATATAAAAATCAAGATGAATAATTATCCAATAACCAGGCATGCTCACTGGCCAACAAAGCTTATCATTAAGGGTAAGCAATTCATTCAAGGGGAAGAGTGTATGTAGAGAGCTATGTAACAGTAGCCCTTTGGTACACAGGATCATGTTTAGAAAACAGACATGTTTAGAAAAATGGTCTTGTTCTTTCACCCTCTAACACAATCCAATTCAAATTTTACTTCTAGAGTAAGGTGACTTACTAGGACAGACTCAGTTTTACAAACCAAATATAATTATAAAATGAATTACGAGGCAGGGTCAAGTTAACTGTGCACAGTCATGAAGTAACCCTAAAGCTCTTAGTTACCTCACTTTTCCAGAGTTGTATCTGTCAAGTCTGTTGATGATCTTATCTAACAAGGAGTTGTTAAAAGGAATGTGATGCCGTAAACACATTGTTTTTAACTGAAAAAAGAAGGAGAAAACCTGTCAAGCTTGTTGCCACACAAGTATTGGAAATATGCTTTGTTTTAACAAGGTGTAAGCATTGGTTAGAGTTTAAAGAAGGATTTACATAATTTAGCTTTATCCAGATTTTTGAAATACTTTTCAAGGACAATAAAAAACCCTCCTTCAAGGACTCGATTTCCTCGGGATTCATGTAAAAGAAGCAAAATACAAAGTTGTAATTTCCACTGGCTGAGGTATGAAATAAGTGGAAAATGTTTTCTCACACACCTCTGGGGCCTGGGCCTGAGGGTTTGTTTTTTGAGTCACATGCTCAGTGTTGTCAGTTGCTTTTTTGCTGTCCGCCATTGCTGCCATATATTTTGGAGCCCCAGTTCCCACCCAACCCTTTGTTTGAGTTGATAACACACACTCTGTTGGTTAGATATTCTTTATTAAGACTGTCACCATAGAGTCTTACTAAGCTTATAACTGTTGTGTAATATTACTGTATTAATGGAAGTGAAGAATGATCATCACAGTAAATTTTCCAATTTAAGCAATTGGAAAGAAGAAGCCTGAAAAAATCAGGTCTTCAACGGGATTCGAACCTGTGACCTCCGCGATACCGGTGCGATGCTCTACCAACTGAGCTATGAAGCCACACATTGGCACCGAGGTCAATTTATTGAGTTCATAGCTCTTGTGAGGAGAGAAATGATGTAAAATATATATGACA
>JAHPZR010022426.1:0-27500 GCA_019787425.1 Platygyra sinensis
ATAGGATGACTGGACTACTTCCTCTCTTTCTGAAGGATGAGACAACTTTATTCATAATAACTCCTTCCGTTAGTGTGGCTCTACTTTCAACCAGGAAAATTAATGTCCTCTCTCTTGCCTCTCTATTTTACATGCATTGTGCTTGTCCAGTAAGTGTCCCCTTTCATCGGTGAGGCACTCGGGTGGAGGGGGGGGGTTACTCTGTAAATCATTGCGTAGGGGGGTGTGCAGCTGGGACACTGAAATCCTTACCCTAAACTAGACCATGATCAGCTTTATTGAACAGCCATATTCTAGACTAGGGACCAAAAACCTGGGCCAGCTTGTTTAAAAGCTGATTAATACTAACCCAGGATTAAAAGTTAACGGAAGTATTATTTGTCTTGCATAAAAATGGTTTTTAATGCTTGCATTTTATGTAGTTTGAGCTTAGTCAAGCTCAAACCTGAAGGGCAAACAGTATCAACAGAGAACCTCATTGAAAAGTTACAAAACTCAAATCAAAATTGCAAAACTCAAATCAAAATTCTTGGTAATACTGGTCAGCTTAAGTGGGCTTTGAACAACCCAGCCCTGTGCCATCCCAGACTAGGTACATGTAGTTTCCATGCAGAAACTTTATCACTATCATAGTAACAGCATATGTGAAGTGAACCAATTAATTATATGGCAAGGTATTCTTGAGGTCAATCCGAGTGTTCTGATTGATTCTTTCTTGGGCGGGATTTCGCCATATGGGCTGTTTCCATGGCATGGAAACGGTCATAAGCTGTGTTTTTTTGTTTATGAAAGCTGGCAAATTAAAAACAAGCATGGCCTGAGTGCCATATAATAAACTACTTATTAACCCAGCTAGCTCAAGGCATACTGGGAAATGTTGGCACTCAGTTCATTTATACATATGGGCCGAGCGCAGCGAGGACCATGCTGCCACAACCTCCGCCCAATATTCCCCACTATGGCCCTTCGTAAAAGGTTAATTTAACAAAGTTACTTTTAAGTTTTGGTTTCTATCATGGAACCATAGTTAAGCATTTTCTTATCATAAATGCATAGAATCCCCTTGTCACTGGAAAATATTTCAACTGTATTTACAGATCGAAAAATTATCCTCAGTAGGGTAGTACAATTAGTATAAAACAATATAGTAATTACATGTGTCAGCAAGTGTTTCTTGTATTCTTTCACAGTGTTTCCGATTTCCTTATGGGTGACCAGGATATGGTTTTGTCAGAGTCAACGATGAGTAAACAATATTCACGGGTAAGAAGGCTATTCTACGTTTAATTAATTATATTTTTCATTGTGTCTTAAAGAACACCCATTAGTAAACTAATGACATATTGGTGTTGGACATTTGAGATGTATAAATGAACATACATACATGCATAAATTGTACATATCCTTTATTATGTCTGCATTTTTAAAAATATGCCAAGTCTCAGGAGAATCAGTTACAAGGTCATGAAAATACATGTATGACTCTTAACCTGCCAGTTTTTTTTAAAAAAAAAGAAATATATATAATATAAATGTATTAGTGCCAGTGGACGAACTGGGGCACAGATAAAATACAATGTTATTAACAAAAATATCAAGAATTAAAATATAAAAACGTAAGGTTCATAACTTACAGCATTTGTCTTAAACTGCCTAAAATACAGAATTATTTACGATAAATAATTTTATACAGTGAGATCTAAGTTGAACATAATTACGATAATTTTTTTATACATTGAGAACCAAGTTAACTATAATTTTCAATCTTTATGTGTGCAGTTGTTTTAAATACCAAAGGTATTGCTGGTCACTACACCAGGATCTTCTAGTTGTTTTCCATTTTGTCGTGACCATCATTCAGGTCGGCCTTATGCGCCTATTGGCGCGGAGAGACATGATGATGATCATCATTCAGGATGTTTGGTTGCCAATGTATTGTTAAAAGTTTTTGAGTGGTATAAGGACACATACTGGCATAGCTGCATATGGCATTTACTTGACTACCCTGTATCACAGAGCAGAGCCCAGCTTGTTGAATTGCTAACTAGAGATCCTTGTGTTAGTGATCTAAATTATTTCCTTCTTAATTTTTTTTCAATACAAAGTTCAAGGCAACTAGCAACACCAGGATTGTTTGTTTACAGCATGTATTGCTCAAGAATAAGCCAGACCCCTTTTCATCTGTCCTTCTCTGTGTGAGATTGAACTCGACTCTGACAGGAACTTTATAAGCAGTAATCTATTTTAAGTCACTTCCTATTAAGTACAAGACTGGAGATACATTTGGTAGAATGTTTCTACTGAGGTGATTGCACCTTACTAAGCAGTTATTGTAATATGAACTGCTAGTTTTGGTTCTTGACAGAGTGGGAAGATTGCTATTAATGTGCCTTAGGACAGCATCCATTTTGTTGTTGGCATTTTCAGTGATGTCTTTCAAGTAGTGTTTAAAAAACGAGCAGGAGTGTTTTATTGGGTTTAAAACCACGAGGCACAGCTGAGTGGTTTTAGACTCGATAAAACACTTGTTGCGAGTTTTTTTGAACGGCTTCAAAAACATTCCACAAAAAGCGCATGTTTTGAAGTCTGAACAAAGGTTCAAATTGTGAGGGGAAGATATGAACATACAAGAAATACAAGCTTTGCCTTATTAGTATTCTTTATATAAAGAAAACTAATGAGGACTGTTTTATCGGGATATAAAGCTCATGCGTGTGACTCTTTGTCGGTGTTTTGATAAGCTGTTAGGCTCATGAATTATTAATGAGTTTTTGAAAGCATGACTAAAAGCTAATCTGAGAAAGCATAAATTTACTTGAATGTTTTAGTTGTATGATGAGGGCTTTCTAGTTAGTCAAGGTTTTTCTTGTTTATCAATTGATCATGCCCAATTTCATAAATAGGCAAGGTTGCATAAAATTTTGTTGCAAAAATAGGGATAATATATGGAACTCTAATGCTGATTAAATTTTGTACAAAGAGATGTATGCCAGAGGGAAAGCACTTGCTCCCTGGTGCACATTTCTTTGTAAAAATTGGCAATTTTGGTGTCTCATATTTTAATGAGTTTCCAATTCATTATTGGGAGCAGGGATTATGCAGTGGTGAGAGCACTTGCCTCCCACTAATGTGGCCTGGGTTGAACTCCCGGACCTGGCATCATATGTGGTAGAGTTTGTTGTTGGTTTCCGTCTGCTTTGAGGATTTTTCTTCGGGTTTTCCGGAATTCCTCCCTTCACGAAAATCAACAGTTCTAAATTCTAATTTGATCTGGAAACAGTGGATGAAGAGCCACTTCATGGAAATGCCACTGCAAATTCCCATTTATTTTTATTTTCTTCATTCTCGTGAAACTGCAATAAAAAATTGAGCAGTAAGGCTTATTTTTTTGTTAGAATGAAAAAATATGAAGAGTGTGGCATTGGTAAAAAGGTCTATTGGCTTGTAACCGTATGGGAACAAAATTAAACATCGTAGGTGAAAAAGGTTTGCTGCAAACTGAATTCTCCCAACACAAATTTTAATGATAAATGAATGATGGTGAAATTGCAGCTTGGTAAATATAAGTGAAATAATGTAACACGAGTGTGGGACCTAGAAAAAATCTGAGTCCCGATAGGATTTGAAATGTCTCCTGCCTCCAACCCAGGAGGCAGGAGACGCATGTCATGTAAGAACTGAGTTAAATGACCTGACTCTCCATGAGTTCACGTAGCTCAGTGGATAGAGCGTCCGCCGGTGTTCGGAAGGTCATGGGTTCAAATCCTATTGGGACTCAGATTTTTTCTAGGTCCCATGCTCGTGTTACATTATTTCACACAAATTGTGATGTTAAATGTCCAGACATATGTCAAGCATGATTTCATTGCCACCCTCTGCAGTTAAGGTACATGAAATGTTTTTGTGTGGATGCGGATTGGCTAGTCTAGATTATGTTTGCCCAGTCATATTTTCTGTGTGATAATTTTTTTAACACAAAATTTCAGACAGTAAGATGCTAATCTTCTCAGGTCATAATTTTATCTTCTCTATTATCTGTAGATCGTCTTATGTGATTATGGTATATGTAATTACATTGACTGTACAAATGTACGTGCAGGGATGTGGCTAAGGAGAAAAATAAGCAGGCTTATCGGCACACTCATCCAGGTTTTCTTGCCTGTGCACCTTTTTTATTAACCCATTAGTCTTTGTCTTGGTAAAATTTCAATGGTGATAAGCTCTCTTTGATCTAACCTAGTGAGATAAGTGAGTAGCCAGCTTTTACAATAGTTAAATCTACATCTCTGGTATATGCTTTTTCAGTGACAATAATTAAGACTTTTAGCTTTGATCATGCTACTAGAGCTACCGTGAAAAACCCTTATGTTTATAGTGCAACATCTGTTACTTTTATTTCCTTTCATGTACCTGACTTTATGATCTGTCTTTATAGAGGAGGTGAAGTTGGGACACCTCCTCCTCCCCTATTTAGTTATTTATTTATTTATTTATTTATTTATTTATTATTTGTTTATTTATTTGTCAAAACAAGAGGTCGAATATTCAAGCTGTGAGAATTATTTATAACTACAATTATTTAATCATTAAATAAAATTTATTTTATCTCTTGTTTGTTTCATTCATTTAGTGTTTAAATTCAGATGCATTCAATTTGGCATAGTTGGTTTTAACAGAGCCCTGATACAACATTAATTAAGGACGTTCGCACCCAAAAACTTCCCTCATACAGATTTTTTTAAAACTTTGACTCCAGGTAGAAAATGATAAGATTAGATGAAAAACGTAAAAAAAATTGGGGGTCACCAAACTCGTTTTGAAGATAAGGCGCATCACAGATCATAGCATTTCTAGGATTTCCAGCCACTGAGGTGATTCTGGCCAGATTCATTACTATCGGCATATATTTAAGTTGAAGAATCATATCTAAGCTATGTGTGTTTACCACAGCATATATAGGCCTATTTGATAGATCTACATATGCCATTAAATCAGCTAGAATTAGCCTTAAAAAAATACAACTTCTAAGTTACTTGTATCCATGTACCAATTCGACCCTATTTGAATAGTATATGAGAAATAATTAAAACTTCCCACGTACAGAGTTTTTTCGTTTTTTAGTATAATGGAAAGAATCAGAAAAGGAAGTGATCTGCCGAAAAAAAAGTGGGGGTCACTGAGCATCCAACAAAAATATTCGCACACAAAGTTAAGCTTGAGTTTTCAACTCGGTGCGCGCGCTTGAAAATGACGTGGCACACGCGTGACCAATGAATAGCGTGCGTGT
Organism: Platygyra sinensis; assembly: GCA_019787425.1. NCBI lineage: Eukaryota > Metazoa > Cnidaria > Anthozoa > Scleractinia > Merulinidae > Platygyra > Platygyra sinensis. The sequence continues at coordinate 5,288 of JAHPZR010022426.1, forward strand.
AATTTTTAAATTGAAAATATTACTTATAATTACATATAACCTAAACTATATTTCTTATAATTAGTAAAACAAAAGTGCTTCTCCAAAATGGGGCTTCTTTTGGAGCTGTTATAGTCTCAGTTTTTAGCTGTTGATCTCATAAATTATAGGATATTTTTCCGAGCAAACTTATGTCCATAAACCTTGAAAAGTCACCATTTCAATGACCAAAATACATACAAGGGTAAGGAACAGAATTTGAAAAATGGCACACTCCTTTATATGAAATTCTGAAAAGTACTCCACCTAAAATTCAGCAACAGACAGAGTGACTCTGACTGTCCATTGTGTCCTCCTCACTACATTGCTATTTGAAAACTGCTTAATTTATAGTAGTCTCTCAGTTCCTGATTTCAATCATTTGTTGAGAATGTATATTACAAATAGATGTTTTCACAGTTTTTTCTTTTTTACCAAAACAGTTGTAACCTTTGTTGTTTTGAAAGCAAGATTTAGTAGCCATTGAATTTTGTGATAAGACTTATCTATGGGCTAATCTCCTAGGGATAAATTACTCTAGGCATGTCTTTTGCATTCCAGAGAATTTAAAAAATGAAATTCTATCTGGCTTATAGTTTGATATTAGTTTAAGCTTTCCTGTTGGGAGAAAGGTTTTGATCAGTTCACTTTACAGAAATGCGATGTGTCACTACAAAACCATATGAAGTCCTGTTTATTTTCCTAGTTCTGCATTGTGTCATTTGGAAAGGGAAAAGGTGTAATGTCATTACCACATAAGAAAGAGATTAATGTTCATGACTGCATTCTTGTCAAATTCCATTTGGAAGTGTCATGTTATTGTGTTGCAAGCTGTTGGCATTGTGGTGTCAAACATGAAATAAAGCTTAAGCTGTAGTGTCAGCTGATCAGATTTATAAGGTGTCAGATTTCATGTGGTTTGTTCATAGATTCCATATTTCGTACAACCCACAAAAGAATTTACATATTTCTGGGTATTTGTAATGGCCACTTTAGAGTGATTTTTTCTGCACATGTTTGCTACGTTCTGAGCTACAGGTGCAACATGAACTGGTGTAGTTTGGCACATTAGTTATCTACAAATTGCCAATGAATTCAAGTGGAAAAGAGCAGTCCAAATGGTGCTAATTTTGGGAGATTCTTTTGACATTGACCCACATGATAGAAATACTTTAATGTCATTTCTAAGAAGAAAACCCCGTCTTCAGTGTCTTTCATCCAGGACAATCAGCTACATTGTAAGTAAAATGCTTGAAATGTTATTATTGTTTATGTGTGCATGTCTACATAACATGAAAACTCCTAGATCCTAGGATTTAAATCAGAGAGTGGAGAACAGAGCACACATAAACAATAATAACATTTCAAGCATTTTACTTACAATGTAGCTGATTGTCCTGGATGAAAGACACTGAAGACGGGGTTTTCTTCTTAGAAATGACATTAAAGTATTTCTATCATGTGGGTCAATGTCAAAAGAATCTCCCAAAATTAGCACCATTTGGACTGCTCTTTTCCACTTGAATTCATTGGCAATTTGTAGATAACTAATGTGCCAAACTACACCAGTTCATGTTGCACCTGTAGCTCAGAACGTAGCAAACATGTGCAGAAAAAATCACTCTAAAGTGGCCATTACAAATACCCAGAAATATGTAAATTCTTTTGTGGGTTGTACGAAATATGGAATCTATGAACAAACCACATGAAATCTGACACCTTATAAATCTGATCAGCTGACACTACAGCTTAAGCTTTATTTCATGTTTGACACCACAATGCCAACAGCTTGCAACACAATAACATGACACTTCCAAATGGAATTTGACAAGAATGCAGTCATGAACATTAATCTCTTTCTTATGTGGTAATGACATTACACCTTTTCCCTTTCCAAATGACACAATGCAGAACTAGGAAAATAAACAGGACTTCATATGGTTTTGTAGTGACACATCGCATTTCTGTAAAGTGAACTGATCAAAACCTTTCTCCCAACAGGAAAGCTTAAACTAATATCAAACTATAAGCCAGATAGAATTTCATTTTTTAAATTCTCTGGAATGCAAAAGACATGCCTAGAGTAATTTATCCCTAGGAGATTAGCCCATAGATAAGTCTTATCACAAAATTCAATGGCTACTAAATCTTGCTTTCAAAACAACAAAGGTTACAACTGTTTTGGTAAAAAAGAAAAAACTGTGAAAACATCTATTTGTAATATACATTCTCAACAAATGATTGAAATCAGGAACTGAGAGACTACTATAAATTAAGCAGTTTTCAAATAGCAATGTAGTGAGGAGGACACAATGGACAGTCAGAGTCACTCTGTCTGTTGCTGAATTTTAGGTGGAGTACTTTTCAGAATTTCATATAAAGGAGTGTGCCATTTTTCAAATTCTGTTCCTTACCCTTGTATGTATTTTGGTCATTGAAATGGTGACTTTTCAAGGTTTATGGACATAAGTTTGCTCGGAAAAATATCCTATAATTTATGAGATCAACAGCTAAAAACTGAGACTATAACAGCTCCAAAAGAAGCCCCATTTTGGAGAAGCACTTTTGTTTTACTAATTATAAGAAATATAGTTTAGGTTATATGTAATTATAAGTAATATTTTCAATTTAAAAATTACACGCACGCTATTCATTGGTCACGCGTGTGCCACGTCATTTTCAAGCGCGCGCACCGAGTTGAAAACTCAAGCTTAACTTTGTGTGCGAATATTTTTGTTGGATGCTCAGTGACCCCCACTTTTTTTTCGGCAGATCACTTCCTTTTCTGATTCTTTCCATTATACTAAAAAACGAAAAAACTCTGTACGTGGGAAGTTTTAATTATTTCTCATATACTATTCAAATAGGGTCGAATTGGTACATGGATACAAGTAACTTAGAAGTTGTATTTTTTTAAGGCTAATTCTAGCTGATTTAATGGCATATGTAGATCTATCAAATAGGCCTATATATGCTGTGGTAAACACACATAGCTTAGATATGATTCTTCAACTTAAATATATGCCGATAGTAATGAATCTGGCCAGAATCACCTCAGTGGCTGGAAATCCTAGAAATGCTATGATCTGTGATGCGCCTTATCTTCAAAACGAGTTTGGTGACCCCCAATTTTTTTTACGTTTTTCATCTAATCTTATCATTTTCTACCTGGAGTCAAAGTTTTAAAAAAATCTGTATGAGGGAAGTTTTTGGGTGCGAACGTCCTTAATTAATGTTGTATCAGGGCTCTGTTAAAACCAACTATGCCAAATTGAATGCATCTGAATTTAAACACTAAATGAATGAAACAAACAAGAGATAAAATAAATTTTATTTAATGATTAAATAATTGTAGTTATAAATAATTCTCACAGCTTGAATATTCGACCTCTTGTTTTGACAAATAAATAAACAAATAATAAATAAATAAATAAATAAATAAATAAATAACTAAATAGGGGAGGAGGAGGTGTCCCAACTTCACCTCCTCTATAAAGACAGATCATAAAGTCAGGTACATGAAAGGAAATAAAAGTAACAGATGTTGCACTATAAACATAAGGGTTTTTCACGGTAGCTCTAGTAGCATGATCAAAGCTAAAAGTCTTAATTATTGTCACTGAAAAAGCATATACCAGAGATGTAGATTTAACTATTGTAAAAGCTGGCTACTCACTTATCTCACTAGGTTAGATCAAAGAGAGCTTATCACCATTGAAATTTTACCAAGACAAAGACTAATGGGTTAATAAAAAAGGTGCACAGGCAAGAAAACCTGGATGAGTGTGCCGATAAGCCTGCTTATTTTTCTCCTTAGCCACATCCCTGCACGTACATTTGTACAGTCAATGTAATTACATATACCATAATCACATAAGACGATCTACAGATAATAGAGAAGATAAAATTATGACCTGAGAAGATTAGCATCTTACTGTCTGAAATTTTGTGTTAAAAAAATTATCACACAGAAAATATGACTGGGCAAACATAATCTAGACTAGCCAATCCGCATCCACACAAAAACATTTCATGTACCTTAACTGCAGAGGGTGGCAATGAAATCATGCTTGACATATGTCTGGACATTTAACATCACAATTTGTGTGAAATAATGTAACACGAGCATGGGACCTAGAAAAAATCTGAGTCCCAATAGGATTTGAACCCATGACCTTCCGAACACCGGCGGACGCTCTATCCACTGAGCTACGTGAACTCATGGAGAGTCAGGTCATTTAACTCAGTTCTTACATGACATGCGTCTCCTGCCTCCTGGGTTGGAGGCAGGAGACATTTCAAATCCTATCGGGACTCAGATTTTTTCTAGGTCCCACACTCGTGTTACATTATTTCACTTATATTTACCAAGCTGCAATTTCACCATCATTCATTTATCATTAAAATTTGTGTTGGGAGAATTCAGTTTGCAGCAAACCTTTTTCACCTACGATGTTTAATTTTGTTCCCATACGGTTACAAGCCAATAGACCTTTTTACCAATGCCACACTCTTCATATTTTTTCATTCTAACAAAAAAATAAGCCTTACTGCTCAATTTTTTATTGCAGTTTCACGAGAATGAAGAAAATAAAAATAAATGGGAATTTGCAGTGGCATTTCCATGAAGTGGCTCTTCATCCACTGTTTCCAGATCAAATTAGAATTTAGAACTGTTGATTTTCGTGAAGGGAGGAATTCCGGAAAACCCGAAGAAAAATCCTCAAAGCAGACGGAAACCAACAACAAACTCTACCACATATGATGCCAGGTCCGGGAGTTCAACCCAGGCCACATTAGTGGGAGGCAAGTGCTCTCACCACTGCATAATCCCTGCTCCCAATAATGAATTGGAAACTCATTAAAATATGAGACACCAAAATTGCCAATTTTTACAAAGAAATGTGCACCAGGGAGCAAGTGCTTTCCCTCTGGCATACATCTCTTTGTACAAAATTTAATCAGCATTAGAGTTCCATATATTATCCCTATTTTTGCAACAAAATTTTATGCAACCTTGCCTATTTATGAAATTGGGCATGATCAATTGATAAACAAGAAAAACCTTGACTAACTAGAAAGCCCTCATCATACAACTAAAACATTCAAGTAAATTTATGCTTTCTCAGATTAGCTTTTAGTCATGCTTTCAAAAACTCATTAATAATTCATGAGCCTAACAGCTTATCAAAACACCGACAAAGAGTCACACGCATGAGCTTTATATCCCGATAAAACAGTCCTCATTAGTTTTCTTTATATAAAGAATACTAATAAGGCAAAGCTTGTATTTCTTGTATGTTCATATCTTCCCCTCACAATTTGAACCTTTGTTCAGACTTCAAAACATGCGCTTTTTGTGGAATGTTTTTGAAGCCGTTCAAAAAAACTCGCAACAAGTGTTTTATCGAGTCTAAAACCACTCAGCTGTGCCTCGTGGTTTTAAACCCAATAAAACACTCCTGCTCGTTTTTTAAACACTACTTGAAAGACATCACTGAAAATGCCAACAACAAAATGGATGCTGTCCTAAGGCACATTAATAGCAATCTTCCCACTCTGTCAAGAACCAAAACTAGCAGTTCATATTACAATAACTGCTTAGTAAGGTGCAATCACCTCAGTAGAAACATTCTACCAAATGTATCTCCAGTCTTGTACTTAATAGGAAGTGACTTAAAATAGATTACTGCTTATAAAGTTCCTGTCAGAGTCGAGTTCAATCTCACACAGAGAAGGACAGATGAAAAGGGGTCTGGCTTATTCTTGAGCAATACATGCTGTAAACAAACAATCCTGGTGTTGCTAGTTGCCTTGAACTTTGTATTGAAAAAAAATTAAGAAGGAAATAATTTAGATCACTAACACAAGGATCTCTAGTTAGCAATTCAACAAGCTGGGCTCTGCTCTGTGATACAGGGTAGTCAAGTAAATGCCATATGCAGCTATGCCAGTATGTGTCCTTATACCACTCAAAAACTTTTAACAATACATTGGCAACCAAACATCCTGAATGATGATCATCATCATGTCTCTCCGCGCCAATAGGCGCATAAGGCCGACCTGAATGATGGTCACGACAAAATGGAAAACAACTAGAAGATCCTGGTGTAGTGACCAGCAATACCTTTGGTATTTAAAACAACTGCACACATAAAGATTGAAAATTATAGTTAACTTGGTTCTCAATGTATAAAAAAATTATCGTAATTATGTTCAACTTAGATCTCACTGTATAAAATTATTTATCGTAAATAATTCTGTATTTTAGGCAGTTTAAGACAAATGCTGTAAGTTATGAACCTTACGTTTTTATATTTTAATTCTTGATATTTTTGTTAATAACATTGTATTTTATCTGTGCCCCAGTTCGTCCACTGGCACTAATACATTTATATTATATATATTTCTTTTTTTTTTAAAAAAAACTGGCAGGTTAAGAGTCATACATGTATTTTCATGACCTTGTAACTGATTCTCCTGAGACTTGGCATATTTTTAAAAATGCAGACATAATAAAGGATATGTACAATTTATGCATGTATGTATGTTCATTTATACATCTCAAATGTCCAACACCAATATGTCATTAGTTTACTAATGGGTGTTCTTTAAGACACAATGAAAAATATAATTAATTAAACGTAGAATAGCCTTCTTACCCGTGAATATTGTTTACTCATCGTTGACTCTGACAAAACCATATCCTGGTCACCCATAAGGAAATCGGAAACACTGTGAAAGAATACAAGAAACACTTGCTGACACATGTAATTACTATATTGTTTTATACTAATTGTACTACCCTACTGAGGATAATTTTTCGATCTGTAAATACAGTTGAAATATTTTCCAGTGACAAGGGGATTCTATGCATTTATGATAAGAAAATGCTTAACTATGGTTCCATGATAGAAACCAAAACTTAAAAGTAACTTTGTTAAATTAACCTTTTACGAAGGGCCATAGTGGGGAATATTGGGCGGAGGTTGTGGCAGCATGGTCCTCGCTGCGCTCGGCCCATATGTATAAATGAACTGAGTGCCAACATTTCCCAGTATGCCTTGAGCTAGCTGGGTTAATAAGTAGTTTATTATATGGCACTCAGGCCATGCTTGTTTTTAATTTGCCAGCTTTCATAAACAAAAAAACACAGCTTATGACCGTTTCCATGCCATGGAAACAGCCCATATGGCGAAATCCCGCCCAAGAAAGAATCAATCAGAACACTCGGATTGACCTCAAGAATACCTTGCCATATAATTAATTGGTTCACTTCACATATGCTGTTACTATGATAGTGATAAAGTTTCTGCATGGAAACTACATGTACCTAGTCTGGGATGGCACAGGGCTGGGTTGTTCAAAGCCCACTTAAGCTGACCAGTATTACCAAGAATTTTGATTTGAGTTTTGCAATTTTGATTTGAGTTTTGTAACTTTTCAATGAGGTTCTCTGTTGATACTGTTTGCCCTTCAGGTTTGAGCTTGACTAAGCTCAAACTACATAAAATGCAAGCATTAAAAACCATTTTTATGCAAGACAAATAATACTTCCGTTAACTTTTAATCCTGGGTTAGTATTAATCAGCTTTTAAACAAGCTGGCCCAGGTTTTTGGTCCCTAGTCTAGAATATGGCTGTTCAATAAAGCTGATCATGGTCTAGTTTAGGGTAAGGATTTCAGTGTCCCAGCTGCACACCCCCCTACGCAATGATTTACAGAGTAACCCCCCCCCCTCCACCCGAGTGCCTCACCGATGAAAGGGGACACTTACTGGACAAGCACAATGCATGTAAAATAGAGAGGCAAGAGAGAGGACATTAATTTTCCTGGTTGAAAGTAGAGCCACACTAACGGAAGGAGTTATTATGAATAAAGTTGTCTCATCCTTCAGAAAGAGAGGAAGTAGTCCAGTCATCCTATGAAATTTTTATGGTCGAAGTCAAAGTAATTGCAACAGAATTTTTGTCACTGCCAAATGATAGATAGTGGTCAACTCACTAACATACTAAAAGTTCCCCAAAATTCGTGTGGTGGAACATGCTCAGATTAAGCGTTGTAATATTTTGGGCATGTGCCATAGGGTCCCCACTTCGAGAAAAAGATGTTTCCTTAGTTTAACAAATTGCAATACAATTTCTGTTATCGCCAAATGATAAAAAGTGGTTAACTTACTAACATAATAAAAGTTCCCCAAAATTCGAGTGGTGGAACATGCTTAGATTAAGTATTTTTATATTTCGAGCATACACCACAGGGCAACCACTTCGAGAAAAGATGTTTTTAAGTTAAAAATTTAACTTCAATTGCAAGAAAAGTTCTAATATTGCTACTAGCTAGCACAAATGTATTTTTCAATTACTTGCAGAACACGTTTAGTGAATCTGAAAAAGACCGTGCAACATTTCAAGTGGCTAGTGATGCTTGCATTAGCCGGCTCAGGGTTTGGACCATAATTCAACAGGTCATAAAATAAACAATCCCTAATTGCATATCATTTTCTTGGCTTATGTAGTAACCTCTACATAATCATCGAATTAAACAGATCAAACTGGCTGCTTAGGGCGGGTTCCGATGGAAATTTGTCGCATAGGTCTGGTGAGGCGGAATTCGTGCAACTATATCCTCTACAGGTACCACATGCAGCCGAGCAATCCATTCCACCTCATCTAAATTTGTTTTTAAGGAACACTTTTTTTTACGTGGCCGACCTGTGAAATACCAGGGCCGGAAAACGAGGCTACGATGGTATCCCAGCATGTACAAAAGACTTCCAGGATAAAATACAAGAAGCCTGCAAAGTCAGGAACGATAAATGGGCAGAAACGGTCCGGGAGAGATTAGAGTTTGCACAAGATCTACATTCTACAGACACTGTGTACCACCAAGCGCGCAGTGTCAACTTTCGGACGGGAAAACAGATTCTGAAGAAGCATGGGAATGATACTGATTCAGAGCGTGCAAAGGGACGTCCTACGGACACAGTTAAATCTAAAGCGTTCTTAAAAGTTTCAGTTGCTCTTGTAGAGAATGACAAGGAACAATTCTCGTTGGGAAGATGCAGGAGTATCTCGAGGGAACTGAGGAAACCACCGTACAGTGCTGTATACATGAAAGAAAAGTTACAGGAAAACACTTTGGCGTGCAAATAGTGATCATAACTGTGAATAATCGAAATGTTGTAACCTTCCTTAGCACACTGATTCGCATCAATAATTAGCGAGTTCTATAAACAGCTAAAGGTAGACGACTATGAGGAAGAGAAAACCAGGATAGTGGCCGGTCTGAAGAAAGTTACGATATTCGAGACTCTGCCAGAAGATCACAACAGGGACGTCATTTGTACAGCCCGAATGTCTCCCTCTTACTTCTGCTGCTTCTGTCTAACACGGCCTCAGGGTTTACCAGCAGGTACAGCAATGGAGAGGTGTTGCGCTCCCGACACAAGATTGGGAAGAATATTAAGGCAGAAACCGACACAACGTAGAATTTTATTTTGAAGGTGTACTATATTTCGGCCGGCCAAACCAACCTACTTCAGGTACAAGATTGGGGTTGGAAACTAGTAGATGGAAGACTCTACCCGTAAGAACTGACCCACCAGCAGCTCACACGTCTTTGTTAGAGATTGTTAGGTGCAATTGTAAATCTGACTGTGGCTCCCAGAGATTTCCATGCATTGCCCAGCTGCATGTGGTACCTGTAGAGGAAGTAGTTGCACGAATTCTGCCTCACCGGACCTTGGCGAAAACGATGAATAAACATCAATACCCTTCCTGAATATGCGACAAACAGGTAGATTAGTCTCCCCCCCCCCCCCCCCACATGTCCATCGGAACCCGCCCTCAGCATCCAGTTTGATCTGTTTAATTCGATGATTATGTAGAGGTTACCACATAAGCCAAGAAAGTGATACGCATTTAGGGACTGCTTTTTTATGACCTGTTGAATTATGGTCTAAACCCTGAGCCGGCCGCTATTGCAAGCATCACTAGCCGCTTGAAATGTTGCACGGTCTTTTTCAGATTCACCAAACGTGTTCTGCAAGTAATTGAAAAATGCATTTGTGCTAGCTAGTAGCAATATTAGAACCTTTCTTGCAATTGAAGTTAAATTTTTACCTTAAAAACATCTTTTCTCGAAGTGGTAGCCTTGTGGTGCATTCTCAAAATATAAAAATACTTAATTTAAGCATGTTCTGCCACTCGAATTTTGGGGAACTTTTAGTATGTTAGTAAGTTAACCACTTTTTATCATTTGGCGATAGCAGAAATTATGTTGCAATTTGTTGGACTAAGGAAACATCATTTCTCGAAGTGGGTACCCTGTGGCACATGCCCAAATATTACAACACTTAATCTGAGCATGTTCCACCACATGAATTTTGGGGAACTTTTAGTATGTTAGTGAGTTGAGCACTATCTATCATTTGGCAGTGACAGAAATTCTGTTGCAATTACTTAGACTTCAAACCACAAGATGACTGGACTAAAGGTTCTCAGTATTTTTAAGCCAGGACAAGTGGCTACTCTGCTCAAGAAAGTGGAAATTTTAGTGATAAGACTGCATGTAGAAGACAGGACTGGCAGGAACGCAACCATCATAAAGTAGTAATGTATTCACATGATACTTTATACAACCGGTGTAGACTGTGCTTTTTTATAAAGTTTCGCATTAAAGAAATCTGCCAATTGCCCTTTGACTGAAAACCCTTTGGAGTTAAGATACAGTTTACATTACCTGCTACTAAAAGCCAAGGCAAGCTGGTCAATGGATTCATAGAATTCATCAGGTGCTTTACTTGTATCTTCATAATTGTGACTTTTGACCTTGCTTATCAACGTCCCAGCTGATGCGAGAATGTCTGTCGAGTGCAGAGGCTGGTATTTATTGAGGACTCCCTTAAGAACAGACAGCACCTCACCAAGACGCTCATGCGCTTTTACTTCTGGTGGATCATCATCAGGATTATCTGAAGCAAAATAAGCCAGGTGAAGGTAAAGTCCACATACAGGGACAAGTGGCTCATCAGGCCAGCGATAATCTCTAGTTTCAGTAGCACCAATCAACTAGGAGTATTCCTACTCCCCCCAGGAAAGGATGCTGGTCCATCTCTGGGTCACCCCTAGCATTAAGGCTGGCCCATGAGGGGACTAATCCCTGTGACTAGTCCAGGGACAAGTCCCATTGTGTGAACTGGTCATTTTTGCTTCAAACTCTAGTTGCAGGGACCAATTTTGGTCCCTACAACTAGTCCCACAAATTCAAACTAGTTTGAATTTTTGGACAAGTCACTGTGACTTGTTCCTCAAAACGCTTTGTGTGAACTGTTTGTGGGACTAGTCCCTGCGACCAGTTCCCATCAGGCCAGAGCTTATCCCAGTTTCTGTAGCATGAAGCGACTGGGAGTATTTCTACTCCCCCCTGGATGGCATGCTAGTCCATCGCAGGGTTACCCCCAGCATTAAATTCACCAGTACCCATTTATACACCTGGGTGGAGAAAGGCACCGTGAGAGTAAAGTGTCTTGCCCAAGAACACAACACAATGTCCTCGGCCAGGGCTTGAACCCGGAACGCTCGCTCCAGAGTCGAGCGCGCTAACCATGAGGCCATTGCGCCTCCCACCTGGTCAGGGCTTGAACCCAAACCACTCAATCCTGAATCGAGCGCACTAACCACTAACCAGGTTTAAAAAAATCATATTTCTTTAGTATTGAGCGATAGTAGTGCAACCGCACAACTCCATCATGCTTGGATCATATAATTCAAAGGAAAGAGTCTAAGTATGACCTCCGTCAACAACATTGTGTTAGTATAAAACGTTTTGAAACTTATTACATGATAAACTCCACTTGTCACAGAGGATCCACTGATTGGAATCTTTTACAACCATCTGCTGTTAGTGCCAGGGATTATGCCAAAAGGGCAAAAAAGTTTCATGCCCTCAGAAACTTGAACTTTAATGAAGAGTCACAGCAAATGGGCCGTCCCCAAATTGCCAGTGATTTCGTATTTTATTAATCCTGTTCGCATCTTTTATTATACGTATATTTTCACCTTTTATTGACCACATTCCATTTTAATAATTTTTATTATGTTATTAACATTTCATTTTTTACATGGCGCCATAAATTACATTAGCTTTAAAACCCACCATGTTTAAATAAAAGATGTTGTTGTTAACACCCACATTCCCCAGACTTTCCATTGAGTAGTTGGTGTTGGCAGAGTACCGGCATGTTCAGCGGTCCTGAATTCAACTCCTGCTTGTCTTACAAATAGCTTACTGGTCAGACTCTAACCAGGTCAGATCTTTAAGAAGTTTTCAGTTCTATTTACAATATCCTGTATATAATGTCCCTAATTACCACACAGTAACAGTGCTAGATACAGTGCAGCTCATATATATCCGAACCAAAATATACGTGTAACTCGCGTCAGCCCAATATGGGTGTATGCATATGCATATACGCACATACCCATATGCATATATGCACATAGGCGTATACAGTGTATACACGTATGCCTCAATAGTATGTATGAGGTAACCTATTGTTTCTTCTTTTCTTAACAGGTCATTGTTTCTTGCCACAGAACAAGAAAGAGTTTATAATTTGGTTAGAGAAAGAGCATTTTACCGTTTGAATGAACGATTTGTGTCAAATATAACCGGAGATATAGTTTTTTCGACAAGGTCTTTGCTGCAATAAACATCTTGCAAGTCTTGCCACCAAGTGACGAAACTGTGCGTGCCCAGCTGTGAGAATTATATTGCCTGTCTGGTGTGACCATCAACAGGAATGTTTTGTTGTGAAGAAGTTAATTTCAAAAACTTTAAACCGAAAATGAGCTGCCCTCTATTGAAAATGTTAATGAAACCCCAGAGTTTTCATGATTAGATATAACAACAATAACAGGTGATCATTTTCTTAACTCTCATGACCTACAAGTATGACAGTGTATTTTTTCAACAAAATAATTTTCCAGTTGAGAATGAAAAGAAAGTGAAACCCAGGGTTCTCCCAAAAATTTGAAGTATAGGGAGAATAACTTTGAGTAGGCGGCAGACAATGCTGATAAAAAGAAGTGCAGTGGTTTTATCCGTGCCATGTGGAGGAGGGGACCCACCTTTTATTGGGGAGTCCAGGAGCCTCTCCAAGAAAATTTTGAAACTGGGGTTCTAAAAAGTGCATTTCAGCGTAATTTCATTAAACAATAATGGTTTTAAGCTTTTTTCATAAAGAAAAGGAATTTCACTGAGCAAAAAAAAAATTTTTTTTAGTTCTACAGTTTAATTGTCGTCATCCATATCAAACACAAACTATGGTTCTGCATCAGACATATCATGGTAATCCTTCATGTCCATGATATTTACTTTGAGTAGCCGGCACTCCAAGGATGACTAGACAGCGAATTTCGCCAGTCGCCAGAGCTTACGGAGAACTCTGGAAACCCCAATAAAACAAACGAGGATGTACATACTTTATAATGATATTGCATGATTCTTCAGTACAGTAACTACAGTAACAACATGACTACAACATGTCATTGTATCAAATTAATAAAATCCTGCATAACATGTTTTTAAACATAGTGGTTTAGCTATTCTATCTGTATTTCAATTGCATGTGTCAATAACAAATACAATGGTATTAACAGTCATGAACAGTAATAATCTGCATGCAACCTGCCAAAAGGTACACAACTACAAATTAATTTGTTCCATGTAAAAAGAACCCGCCACTCAAAATCATAAAAATTTCATCCTAGTAAACACACACAAAAAAACCAACCAAAAGCGAAACAGAAATTTAGTGCCACATGCTTGGATATCTTTTGCTTCCTATGAGGCTATGTAAACAAGATTATGAGGTCATGTTACCCAGTCATGAAGAGGAAATAGAAAGTTGACACATTGTGCTCTGATCATGATGGAGTGATGTAAACCTTATTAAAATTACAATCTTTGGCTACAAAATTCACACAAATGCTGTTTGCATAAGCACATGAAGATATGCATGTTTCTTTGATAATATTAGAGAGTTTAAGATTTACGGCAGATGTCAAATGGCAAAGAATACTTATGACTTTTTTCTTTTCTTGTAATCCTTAAATAAAACACACAAAAATAGAAAACTGTCTCCTACTATTCGCCCCAAATACAAATATTTTCACTCTACTGTACAGACAGCTGAAGACAGGCGGCAAAAGTTTCATTTTTGCTTAATCTCTCTATTATTGAAAAGTGGACACCGGTCCCTTTCATATAGATGTGGTCTAACAGTGTCTTTGATTACTAGAAGCTTAGCCAGGAGTTACATGAATATTTTCAGCAAGAAAGCAATTGGTTTTCACAGGCAGAAAAAATTTTTTGAACTAAACTTTTTGAAGAAAATCTTTCATCTAGATGATCACAGCTTGTCAATTTGCCCAATGCCTACTCTGCTTAACAGCGAAATTTTTACCAATCTATTTTCCACATGAACTACACCATAACATTCTTATCTCCAGACTGGCCTGACTAACTATCTTGGTGAATGATTTTGATGGCCAGAGTTGATAAATGTAGGCTTTGTCCACTTCATTTCATACCACTTGCAAGTAAATCACCTCACACTACAGATATATGAAATTGCCTAAAAGAGGTTAACAAGTAAGTCAAAAAGAAAATCAGTTTTCTCTAGTCACCAAGTCTCTTTATCATTCCAAGGATCGATGAAATAACCACAAGAAATAAGTAAAAAGTACCATAAATTATAGTCTCAGTAAGCAGTGGTCATTTATAAACATGACAGTCACTATATCATTCATGTAAAACAGAACCAGGGCTCATGCAAATAAAACAGAACAAGTAAAACCAAGAGGGAACATCTCAGTATGAAAAACATTTGCTGCAGAATTTAAGGTATGACTGCTAGGTTCTCTTGATTGAATGTAAAGGTCACAGCACAGTTCAAGACTCTTCCTTACTAATGGAAGAACTAGAACACTGTCAGATAATTTTTAGGACAGAGGCAATTGAACATTTTTTATCTGACATACATGTTACAAGTGAGGTTAAAGTTGAAACTATTCAAGGATTCATTTTATTCCAAGATCACAGCAAATTTTCATCAACAGAGTTCACTAAATTTTTGCCCACCTAGGTTGGCAAGTTAGTTATTGAGGTATTTACTGAAATGTAAACAATCAAAACACATCCTTGCGTTTGCTCTCTGAATGAGTATTGCAAATCAAATTAAATGGCATTTAGATAGACAACTCCAAAATAAACATTCCTGCACTGTACTGTTAAAGAAAAAAACAGAATATATTTTTAGGAAAGAGGAACGATAAAATTACAACAGACCAATATCAGTAATTTAAAATAAATTCGCATTAAAAAAAAACTCGAAAAATTTGGAGCTGCAAACTCAAATTTTCTACATACATGCTGTTAAAACAAATTTAATTTGTCGTACTCTTTATGCACGTAAATATGGAAACTCGAACATTTTAGAATAATAAAACAATGCGGTGTATTTTAATACAATATAATGAGCTTCCTAGATCGCAAAATGCGTTGAAAGCGAACTCGATCACAAGCTATGGTGTCGAAAAAACAAGAGTGGCAAAAACATTTGATCTCGACACGCAAGGATTTAACACGACTTCATGTCTAGAGTTTGTTATTGCATTTTCACTCATTGACATATTTATAGAAAAATACGAAACCGCAGTTGGAACAAGGTTAAATCGTGATATAAAAAGATTTTTGACTGAGACATGCAAAAACTGGTGACATATAAACAGCAAGAAACTTTGTGATGCAAAGTTTCAAATTCGACAACAGATCTGCGAGAAAAATGGCTGGCTTCCAACTCACATGACATTTGAACATGATGAAAAAATTAAGCTTAAATTTAGAAATTCAAAATAAGGGAAGAGGAAATCTTCAGGCCTTTACCAACCTTTGCAGTTTTATTTTCGAAAGGAAAATGCTCACACCGGATTCAATAAGTGATTAAAAGCAATCAAAGGTTTTAGCCGTCTCAAATACTCCTTAATTTTAATTAGCAAGAGATACTTTACGTATTTTACTCCCTTCTGTAGACATTTGCGCTTAAATTTCACAAAATATTTCCTGGATCAGAAAGAAAACTTAGTTTCAACAATGCCACCTCAAAGATAATGCAAAATTATCTCTTCTCACAGTTTGCCCACACGCTAAACAATTCGAATACAAGTAAGTTGACTTTATACAAGTAAACATTTCTTACCTTCGCATTCTATAAACGTGTTTCGCAGCGAGCTCAATGCTTCCGAAAACGTCCTGACATGGCAGGTTAAAGCAATGATGTCTTCTTGAACTATCATTGGCACTTCTGCTGCTTCAGCGTAATAACTAGTGTCGCTATTAACCGAGTTACTTCGGTCAGGGAGTGTGACCGAAGAAAAGGATTCTCTGTGTGAAGTGGCAGCCACTGGCTTCACCGGCTGACTTATACTCCGAACATGCCTGTACCCGATCCGCAAATCCGGAGTTGACTGGCTCAATTGATAACCATTTTCCAACGCTGATAGGTTTGTTTCGCCGGAATTTGACCACCGAGATAATGACGGTGAATGCGCCGGTGAAGCACCACGCGCTGGAAAACTTCGACCTGGTTCGCTCGGACTTGAGGGAGCTTGCTTGCGACTGGATTCCTTGCATGAGAACAACAAAAACAATAATTCATCGCCTGTTTGAAATAACCCAGATCACACTATACAAAAGCCACGAGATGTAAGTTACAAACCGGTGTTAGAGGCCGCAGAAAAGGCAGGGACTGTGCATTTGAAGTTTGCGGCGTTGCTCCTGATCCTGTTTTGCCTTTCTTCTTGGTTATCGAGATCGACGGAAATATTGTCTTGGCCTTGACTGGCGAGCTCATAACTTCGGAATTCCTGTCACGCTCAATTTAACCCCTTGCATATTCTTAGCATTACACAGAGAAGCAGGCTGGGGGATGCAGAAGACCGTGTGAGGTCAAAATTTAACACTTTCATAAGTCAAAGATCCTAAGTTTTCATGTCTTCTCCGTTTGTGTTTTGCGAATGCCATTTACGTTCAGCTTTGATTGACAGCTAGCCCAGCGGCGGTGAAGCCCAAGCTACGTCACGTGGTTAGGTAAAACGGAATACATTATCGCGGAATGACCGATTATCGGAAGTCGACTTTGTTTCTTTACTAAAAAATAAATACAAGCTAAATATGTAGGAATGATAAATTTTATTCACACTCTATGATAAATTAGTGGGAAATATGAAATTCTCTGTATGCGATAAAACCATCAGGCTGCAGACTTTCAGTTTGAACATATGAACATAATATTTGTGTAAGCATGTTTATATAGTACCTGTGTCAGACTTTATGACGACAACACTTTAACATATCTTTCTATACGATTCGTGTTGGCGTACTCACTAGTCTTAAGAACAACACACCAAATCAAGAAATCGCACCAAATATGCGTTGTGAAAACATAGGAAGTTCTGATAAGTGATGTCATGACTTTGATAATGGCTAAATCATTAAAAGTGTTTTCTTCGTTCAGTGCGCAATAAAACAAAACAGTGCCACACGATCTAAACTCGTCCAATATTTCGGTCAATTAGCAAATAACCTTAAAACATCCATCTGTTTGTAAACAAGCTTTTTCTGTATTATTTTCTTTATATATTTACAGATGATCTCTTCCAAACAGGTATTATTCTGTTTGTAGTTGTCTAACAGAATATCGCATGCAAATTTATCGCATTAAAAATTACTGCGCGTGAAAAAAATCATTGTTTACAAAACTTTGTTTAAACCTGGTTAGGAACTAAACTATTTTTAAAGCCTGTTTTAGAAAACGATAGAGAAATGCATGAAAAAAGACATTGCAAGACGCGAAAACAAACAAACAGAGCTGACAAAACAAAGGAAGTTTTCACAGCTCTGTTGATTGGTTTGACAACAAAAAGAGTGACACTTACATTTCTTTTGAAGTTTCTCTAACCTACGGCGACGCGTAGGCTAAAGTTTCTCCGCTCCAGAAAACGTGATCGGGCGGGAAATCCCGCGAGAAAGGAGCACTCGCACAAAATCCCGTCAGCTACGTAGGCTAAATTTTATTTCGTTTTTGGTCACTGTACTACCGTTATTGTAAGCCGAACTGATTTCAGTAGAACCGTAATCAAAATAAATTAAAGTGCTCTTGCTCAGCACACTTCCTGTTCCTACTTACGGGATAAGCGCCAACACTGCAAGTTCATGTTGCGTTTTCTAAAACATTTGTTGACACTATGTGATTTCGCAGCCTTATAGCCCTATATATATCCTTAATTATTAAAAACTGGGTCATTGCATTTGGATAATGCAATTCGAGAGTTTTCATTGGCTTGGCCATCATGGTATATGAGCCATTATACCATGATCTACAAAAATGGTGAGCGTATGCGTGATTTTTTGGGCCTTTTTGTTTTTATTGTAGTCTAGTTTTCTATATTTGGGGGCGTTTTTAATCAAACAATTATTCCATTCGCGCTTGTTGGATATGAGATGATTATAGCCAACTCGGCGCTACGCGCCTCGTTGGCTATCTATCATCTCATATCCAACGCGCGCTCATGGAACAATTGTTAAATATCATATGTCATCTTAGCTTGAGGGAGCACTTATAAAGCAAAACCATTCCATTGAATTAATATTTTTTGCAGGAACTTTCAGTGAACAAAGCGAAAGCGCTGTCCCTCTACTAAACCTTTTAGAACTTCTCACAGTGAACAATGTTTACTGTTTGTATGCATCGAGATTTACTCGCTTGTGGAAGAAGAACCTTATTCCAAACGTCAGGTCAACGAGTTCTTTCCAGTACACTAGTACCTTACTGATATACTTATAATACCAGATACACCGCTAGCTAGCCAAATCCTCTGCAAATCACGAGTCAGAACAAACACCGGGAAACAAACTATTATCCTCCATGGCTTCCATCTTTTGGCATAATAATCCTTCTTAGTTGATCTTAGTTGAATAATCATAATGTGTACCAGTTTTCTAAACTCGAATAGTAAACATTTTGAACATTCAATTTCTTTGAATATCCACTGCTCAACTTTCAACTTCAACTTGGCTTTATTTAGCACTGGAGTTTTTTTGTTACAATATTAACATAAAAAAAAAACAGAAAAGGATACATATCTAAAAAATTAAAGATAACAGTAGTCTATAGTTAGTGCAAGGAGACTAAAAAAACCGCGAGGTTATTGAGTTAGCCTCCATCTCGTTTGAATGAACATAAAAGAAACTGGGAGTAAAGGGACAGATTACTAAATTAAAAAGCTAGAAGAATTGTGGAAAACTTACGTTTGATATTACTTGAATGAGAGATAGTTTTAGCTCTTTTTTTTGTGGAAAGTTACTCAGCTGAGATAGAATATGGTTTTTAACACTTTTGGAGAAAGCAATTTGAATTTGGTCTTTAAAGTTGTTTGGCAGTTCTTGCCAAAGATCAATGGCCATAAATGAGTTTTATTTGCGAGTTTTTGTTTTTACTCGAAATTTGTGAAGATTTTGTTTGGCCGCATACCTTGTGTTATAATTGTGTGCGTTACTGGCATACTGGAAAAAATGGTTAAAGAGTTCTGGCAAAACACCTTTGTGCCATACCGAATAAATTTGAAAGCACGCAAACGATATACGTTAGCTACCGTTAACATTTCCAAGATATTAAGTAAAGGTATTGCACTATCTGTATTTTTGCCGGATAGAGTTGCAGTGAACATTAGCCTAATAACATGATTTTGCCTAGTTTGTATTTGATGTAAATTTGTCTTGCTGTTGCTGCCCCAGGCAACAATAGCGTACGAAATGTAAGGATAGATAAGATTACAATAGATCTGCGCAAGCTGTTTGAGAAGTAGATAATGCCTCAACTTAAAGATTACTCCTGTATTCCGTGAAAGCTCAGCGCATACAAATAAGATCTGATATTTCCAAGTTAAAGCACTGTCGATCATTACGTACTCCTAAATATTTAATGTGGTCCTTCCGTTCTAAGGAGTGGCATGATCCATCTCGGTTAGTTATATTTATATTAACATTCATGTTCTTTTTCCTTGGGGATTTTACAATCATGTAATTGGTTTTCTTAAAATTTATCGATAGCTTGTTCATGTCACACCATTCCTTGACCTTTTTTAGTTCTGAATTCATTTGCAGTTCTAATGATTTTATATCTTTTGCAGAAGCAAATAAGTTAGTATTGTCTGCAAATATCTTAAAGGAAAGGAATTCAGAGCAATCAGGGAGGTCGTTAATATATATCAAAAATAGGAAAGGACCTAACGAACTTCCTTGAGGGACACCGTAGACCATAGTTTGATAGGACGACTCAGTATCACCCAAGGCAACGTATTGTTTCCTGTTTGTAAGATAACTTTCAAACCTGGCCAGCGGTATCCCTCTTATTCCGTATGATTCTTATATGCTATGGATACTATGTATCGAAAGCTTTCGAGAAATCTAAGAAAATGCCGCATGTATACAAATTGCTCATATAGCTCGGTCTGTCTCCCTGTGTTTGCACTTATTTACTTGTCTCTTCCATCTCCTTGGTATTTTATGTCTTGCACGTTAAAGGGGCACTGTCACGGTATTTTAGTGTCATTTTACATGCCAAAATATGTTCCTGCATCAATGGAAACCTAAAAATAATGATGCAGTTTTGTTACCTAGGACTTTATCACTACACCGAAACCATTTATTGCTGCCTATCACTTAGCATGGCAAGGATGGAAATGGATTGAAAAACTAGCCAGTTTTTTCAAATTCTAGAGCCATTCCTTGAAAATATTGCCAGAAATTCACTATGGTTTGCTCTCTGAGCCACCATTCGTTTGATATGTTTCTGTTAGTCCATTTGACCATTTTGGGAAGGTGTAAAGGTACCTGGCAAAGATTTCAGCCAAGAATGAAGCTCAAAACAGCAAATCTCTTGTGACAGTGCTCCTTTAAGGCAGGGAAATGCCTCGAAAACCACAAGGGTCATTTATCCCCCTGAGTCAACTTCAAACACATATTTTCCCTAACTTATCATAATTTTCTTCGCAAATGTGTATTAAGTGTCAAGAGTAAATAAGACATTGTTGTTATTGTTGTTGTTGATTGATTGATTGGCCTACTGACTGATTGGTTGATTTAATGACTTTTTGATTAATAGCCTGATAGATTGACTAACTGACTGACTGACTGCGTGATTGACAGATTGATTGATTGATTGATTGATTAGTTTACTAATTTATTTACTAGTTGTTTTATAGTAAGGGGTTACTCTTATTTCTTACTCAAGTGAATTAAGGAATGACTCTAGCTATATTTTGGAGGGGGTGGTCTAATTGAAAATAAATTTAACCTATCGCTTATGAACTTTCATAGGGTGAAGTATTTGAAAGAAGCTTTCAATTTTTCGTTTCAAGAACTTTGCTTTTTGGTCACGTGACCTGCCACACCCAATTGTTTACATAAATTTGAATCCAAATTTACAATAGTTTTCAGTTGTAATGCGTGAACAATTTTGATTTATGCGAGTGGCTATAACCACCAAGTTAGAGAATTAATCGGGCTTTGATCGATTTATTTCTTTTCTTTCAATTATAACGTATATCATTTGGAGAGGGACTGGAACTAGGCAAAAACAGGAAGTAATGGCAAAAGTATAAAACATTTTCGGATTCCCCGTTTAGAACTACACATACCAAGGTAAGATAAAGGTTTTGAAAGATAAAGCAAGAGTTTACTAGTACGTTTACATCTTGTAACTTAAACGATCATATTTTTTTCAATTAGGGCGTGGTCAGTCACGTGAGCACATATGTCGAGTAAATTGTCCGGAAGAAAACTATTTTGCATATGAATCAACAAGTAGAAGCCAAGATTTTAGGTTAGAGATTAAATTTAAAAAAAGTGCCCAAAACATCACATATAAGCCAGACTCATGCCTTAATTCAGTTGAGTAGTGCTGTTCAGTGTTGAAACATTAATAATCTTCGCAGTTCCCCATATATGTTTGCCACCATTGTAGGATCGATTCGATGACAAAGAAAACTAGAGGGAGCAGATATACTACTGTCACTGAAGCCAATACCCTTTTCCCCAAAGATTGATCAAAGTCCTAATTCTCCCTGAG
>JAHPZR010022426.1:32500-42053 GCA_019787425.1 Platygyra sinensis
CTTTAGTGATTAGAAATACTTTGTAAGAGGGTCCGAATGAGGTTTACCCAATACACACTCACATACCACACCCGGGAGCATGCTTTTAGTACCTTTTAAAGATGACCTTTAAGTTCATCTATTACATCATCTACACTAACTTTGTTGTCTATGGTTGAACAGCTTCTTACAGTGTTTTCAATCAACTCAGCTGAGAAGTCCAGTTGATTAACGAGGTTGTAGTTATTCAGCAGACGACGAGCTATGTCAGCCTCTATAAGACCTGTTGATCAAAAACAAATGAAAAAAAGACTTGTGAAGGAAAGAAAATAATACGGTAATGAAACTCATGTAGCTGTTGTGCCAGAGCTAAACACCAGGCCCGGGTTGTTCAAAGGATGGATAACGCTATCCACTGGTTAAATCACTATCCAGCGGATAGCCTGGTTTGTTTTGTTAACACTTATCCACTGGATAGCAATTTATCCGCTGGATAGCGTTATCCAGCCATTGAACAACCGGGGCCTGGATGGCAAAAACGGGCCTGCTATTGGTTTAATGAGTGAGTCAGTCACAAATTTAATTTACTTGTTTCACTTAGTTACATTTTTGGCAAGCTAGGAATAGACCCTTCTCTAGCCTGAGTGGCAGGCGTCCGAAGAGAAGGGAAAGGGGAAAGACGAGCCAGTGTAATGTGAGAAGATCAAACGTGGGAGGTTCCCCTGGGGAGGTTCCTCCCTCCCTTTCTACGGCCTGCCACGCAGGCTAACCCTTCTCCAAAATGGTGGCCGAAAATTCAAAAAAGTTAGAATTAGCTACAATAAAAAACGTATACCAGCACTAGAAAGAACACCTTTACTTTAGTAACCCTGCACAGTTTCAGCATTTCAGATGTAATATCAGCTGAGAAAATGTAAGAAAATGTGATGCATACCTCCAGTCATACAAACGTCTGTAAAGGCCTTCGTGCAAAAAGGGCGTATATCGGTTTTTGGCCGATTTTCATTTTTTTCAGGATCGAGCTAATTTTTCACAGACAGACTTGTTTTGACATGAAATGCATCGTTCCGTAATTGTCTTGGTGAATTTGCGCTTCGTTCTCCAGAAATAACGTATGCAAAAAAACTCAGTTTTCTTTTGGAGACCTTTTGTTCAACGAGAAACAAAAGAAACCTTTTGTTTCACTTAGTTTTATTATTCGTATAATTACGCAAATCAGTTATCGCTGCTTAGTGCTGCTCCGTTAGTGCAAGCGATTAAGGCGCGCTACAGAGCGGGTCTGGATTTGTTTTGTTGTGACGCGGGTTCGATACAAGGTCCGGCGCTTTTTTTTTTTTTTTTTTTTTTTTTCTGTTTCTCTAGCTATTTCACAAACCAAAACATCAATTTAAAAATTTTAACTTGCTGTCGAAGCTGCCAACAGTAAGCGTTTAAGTTCGGGTCGCGTCGAAATATGCCTTCGAAAGATTTGCTCATAAAGATGCCGCTTCACGCAAAACTGAGTTTTTTGCATACGTTATTTCTAGAGAACGAAGCGAATAACTACCAAAGCAATTACAGAACGATGCGTTTCATGTCAAAACAAGTCGGTCTGTGAAAAATTAGCGCGATCCTGAAAAAAAATGAAAATCGGCCAAAAAGCGATATACGCCCTTTTTGCCCGAAGGCCTTTATTTTCAACTTACATTTTCTCAGCTGATATTACATCTGAAATGCTGAAACTACGCAGGGTTATTAAAGTAAAAGGTGTTCTTTCTAGTGCTGGTATACGTTTTTAATTTTGACCTAATTTAATTTTCAGCTGCCATTTTGGGGAAGGGTCTACTGGCTGAAAACAAAGTCTTACAACATGCTCAGCTCTGCTTACCAGTCAAAGGAAACAAGCTGTTTATTAAAAATCAATTGTTAAAGTGAAGTGGAGGAGTTAACGTTGTCTACATGTGAGCAGAGTGTAGAGTTACGCTGTTGGAGAAAACCCGGCAGCAGAAGACACATACATGAACTGTCTGCATGGCATTGTGTTGACTTTGTAAATAAAAATAAGATCTTGATCACACTTAGCTTGAGAATTAAGGTTAACAGGCAGGAAATGTAATGTTAGAGCACCAACACTGTCAACCAAAAAATGTTGTTAAACTGAAGCCACAGCTATTGCTTTTGACCAATCAGAGTAATTCATGCAACAAAATAAGCCAATCAGAATTCAAAGAAATGTAATCATTGCAAAGCGTGGTAAAGTGCATGAATGACAGCCTGGTCACTCTTTGAAAAACAAGATAGTTTATTCAATATACAAGGTTAAAAGTAGCCTGCGTAGCAAGCGTTTCCGTGGGTTCAGGGGCAGAGAATTACCGCGTGAAAAAAAGAGGGGGGAGGGGAGGGGAGGGGAAGGAAGGAAACGCTTGCAGACAAACCCCTGGATTTTGAAAACCGCCCACTTTGCCCTTCATGCCTGACTGATTTCATGCTGTCATCAAGCATTCAAGTCGCGTTTGTAATCCTCGCGCTCACAAGATTCGAAATCTTGGATCACTGTATTTTTCTGTCTAATAAGGATCATACAAGGCTACCCTAGGTGGTAGAGGTTTTTTTTTGTTGTATTTTCGTGACGAAGCTGCGATCGTGAGCGGCAAAGCCAGCGCGTCTGGATAATGTGTAAACATTCCGAACATTATATTGCAAATAATTAATTTCGATCGCGGTTATCGCAGCTTTGTAACCAAAAATACCCTCTTGTTCCCAGGGTAATACAAGGTAAAATTAGCCAGTGAACTTCTACATAGCCAAATCCAGTAAAAAAAGCGTTTCCGAGACACGCCAGAGGGAAGAAATCGTTGCGTGCATTATCGCCTGTGACAAGACAAACAACGGAAAGTCTTTGAAATTTAGGCAGGAGAGGCTTCAAACATCTGAGAAGGAAAATAACGAAAATAGTGTCGCACTGTCGCGATTCAAAATCCCAAAGCGTCGGCATCGCACTACAGGATTTCCACCGTACTGTCGAAGCTCACGACTAAGCATCGTTCGGCGAGAAATTTTTGTAAACAAGCTTGAGCGCCCCTTCTTGATCCTATGATCGACACATGTCAATAATGTTTGACTGGTCTAGCCACTCACGAGCCCCGTTCGCTGGCGAACGGAGGTTTTCAAAATCCAGGGGTTTGTCCGCAAGCGTTTCCTTCCTTCCCCTCCCCCACCCCCTCTTTCTTATTTTGGCTCTCGCCCCAATTTCGCGCGGGCAAAATACCGTTCCTTGGTCTTTCTTTGCTCCCCAACCCCACTGAAACGCTTGCTACGCAGGCTAGGTTAAAAGGTCAAGAAATGGTGAAAAATTAAAATGTTTGAATCAAACGTTTTCGGCTGTTTGGCAACAACCCTGATGATGGCAAAGCCGAAAATGTTTGGTTCAAACATTTTAATTTTCAACTATTTCTTAACCTTTCAGAGTCGTATATTGAATATATTTTACTACGCGAACATTATGGACAAGATAGTTTATGGTATGTAGTAATTCTCTTCACTAAAGTCGCAACAATTCAGAACAGAATCCACAACTGAGTACCTTGGCTCTTATGTGATAAACAAATGTTTTTTTACATAATAAATACATCTTATTGAACTAGTATTTTCAGTTCATAGTTAAGAAATATCACTCACATTCTTTTTATTGCAAGTTTATGCACCAAGCCAAGGCAGGGTCCATAAAAAATAACCAAACCAATATTCTTAAAGGGCCTATGTCACGGTATTTTGAGTTATTTTGACCATCGACAAAATTACCTTTAAATTGAAGGAAACCTGAAAATACTACTTTAGAAAGATAGGAAAACACTAAAGAGATAAAAATAAACTATAAAGGAACAAGGATGGTTAAGGATGGAGAAGATTGACATAGATTACCAACAACAAAACTGAAAAATCTAGGCTAAATTTTTCAAACCATGTAGCCGTGACACTGCTCCTTTAAGTTAAGACCAAACAAGCCAGAGCATAATGTGTTCCCCTCATCCCTTCTGGGTTAACAGGCATGCAAAACTCTTCAAGCAAAAAAGATCTCTAGTACTTAACAACCGTTTCATTTTGTCATGTGCAGTTTTAAAGAAACAATATGCTTAAACCAATTCATGATGCTAGCAGTCCATATTGGCAAATTCAGACTGCTCAGGGAACCAATCAAAATTATCCTTTTCATTGTAGAACAGTTTTCCATATAATTAAGAAAATTCTCGGAAACTATCATGAAAACATGTGTGACGGTCAGTGAAGAGAAATTATATTTAAGCTTGTGTTGTCTTATCGACTGCAACATTCCTTTAATTCTATTTGGGAGCATCTTTGTGTGACCACTTAAATAATGAAGTTGATCACTACTGACCTGACTGATCCTGATCGCAAACATACAAAGCATTTGCCAGCTTCATGAACCTCTCAACCTTACTCTCCTCCTCAATATAATGTGGAGGATCATAATCTCTATCTCCACCATACAACTTCTCTTTCTGATTTTGTATAAAATGGCTGATTTCTTCTTGTTCTCTCTGGATCTGCCGTTTTTCCTCAATCAACTCTTTTTGTCTTCTTAACAACTCTTTGCGCCTTTCATTAAGCTGCCGTGTCTCTTCTTCAGTTTCTTGTGACATGATATAATCATCACCACCCCTCCCATTGGATGTAGGATGCTTACGAAGTGATTTCTGATGATAAGAATCTTGATGCTGTTGATTGAGTCTCTGCTGTTCTTCCATGTGATTTACTACAATAAGAACACAAGATCATATTAGTGATAAAAGAGAGAGTGACCAACATACATGCATACATAATCTTTATTTATACACAATAATTTTTTAAAGCAATAAAGTTTGTGGGGTCGTGTGTTTAAGAATTAAATTAGCCTGATCCTATCAAAACATATATACAAATTTTATATGTTACATGGACACAATGATCAATAATATATAAAATTATGTTGTCTGCATCTTATAGCAGATGCAGATGTACATTCAAACTTAAAATCTATAAAATAATCTTCAGAGCTGACTCGCTTCCTGAGCTGATTAAAATTCAGGGTCACCGATGCTTCCCTGTCATTGTAGTTGACAAAGTTCAGTAACGATGCTCCTCTATATGAGAGAGAGTCTTTCATGTATCTTGACTCGTACCTTGGTGCAAGAAGACAGTTCTGGTCTCAAGTGAAGTAAGTACTAACTCGATTTCGGCCAATATTCTCGTACATATATCAGGTAAGGATTTGCTATGCACTCTACAAAAAAGTCTAAGAATATCTAACTAAAATACATAAAAAAAAGGTAGGTCACTGAACATGTCAACAGAGCCATAAAAGGAAGCTATAGGCTGCACAGCAAGTGTTCATGCACACAACCAGTTTCTAGCCTGCTAGCTGCATAAAATTGGGGCAAGAGCAAAAAATTGATGGAGAGGAAAGTGAAGGCCCATCACCTCCAACTCTGTCGATTTTTTGTTCTCATCTCAATTTATAATATTTCAGGGCTTCAACAGGATTTGAACCTGCAGTGGTTTTTAATGCAGCTATTCTAGTCCTTGGAGATAAAAGCTTTGACAGTCTATTAACCTAAATATCTCTTTTGATCCTCAAATGCATCTCTTTGATCCATTGCGCCCACTGGGGATGTTCGTCTTCCCTCTTTGCTGACACCCTTTAGAGGCTGCCTTGTTTCCCACACTGGTCTGGAGGGAGGAGTTTCTAGACCATGACCACCACCATCTCTACTCAGACTGGGACTTGAAGCAATGCTTCGTGAGGGAAGAGGCAAGGCCCGCTCAACAAACGAGATGAATTCCAACCAACTGAGAAAAGTAACAAATGGTTATTTTTAAAAGCAATGTTTGGCAAAGTAAGAGGCAAGGCCCACTCAACAAATGAGATAAATTCCACCAGACTAAGAAAACATATATATGGTCATCACTTTGCCAAAATTGCCAGTATGATGATTGATCTGAGTGGTTACAATTGTGTTTAACTAATATAAAAATCAAGATGAATAATTATCCAATAACTAGGCATGCTCACTGGCCAACAAAGCTTATCATTAAGGGTAAGCAATTCATTCAAGGGGAAGAGTGTATGTAGAGAGCTATGTAACAGTAGCCCTTTGGTACACAGGATCATGTTTAGAAAACAGACATGTTTAGAAAAATGGTCTTGTTCTTTCACCCTCTAACACAATCCAATTCAAATTTTACTTCTAGAGTAGGTGACTTACTAGGACAGACTCAGTTTTACAAACCAAACATAATATTATTATAAAATGAATTACAATGCAGGGTCAAGTTAAGTGTGCACAGTCATGAAGTATCGCAAAAGCTCTTAGTTACCTCACTTTTCCAGAGTTGTATCTGTCAAGTCTGTTGATGATCTTATCTAACAAGGAGTTGTTAAAAGGAATGTGATGCCGTAAACACATTGTTTTTAACTGAAAAAAGAAGGAGAAAACCTGTCAAGCTTGTTGCCACACAAGTATTGGAAATATGCTTTGTTTTAACAAGGTGTAAGCATTGGTTAGAGTTTAAAGAAGGATTTACATAATTTAGCTTTATCCAGATTTTTGAAATACTTTTCAAGGACAATAAAAAACCCTCCTTCAAGGACTCGATTTCCTTGGGATTTCATGTAAAAGAAGCAAAATACAAAGTTGTAATTTCCACTGGCTGAGGTATGAAATAAGTGGAAAATGTTTTCTCACACACCTCTGGGGCCTGGGCCTGAGGGTTTGTTTTTTGAGTCACATGCTCAGTGTTGTCAGTTGCTTTTTTGCTGTCCGCCATTGCTACCATATATTTCGGAGCCCCAGTTTCCACCCAACCCTTTGTTTGAGTTGATAACACACACTCTGTTGGTTAGATATTCTTTATTAAGACTGTCAGCATAGAGTCTTACTAAGCTTATAACTGTTGTGTAATATTACTGTATTAATGGAAGTGAAGAATGATCATCACAGTAAATTTTCCAATTTAAGCAATTGGAAAGAAGAAGCCTGAAAAAATCAGGTCTTCAACGGGATTCGAACCTGTGACCTCCGCGATACCGGTGCGATGCTCTACCAACTGAGCTATGAAGCCACACATTGGGACCGAGGTCAATTTATTGAGTTCATAGCTCCTGTGAGGAGAGAAATGATGTAAAATATATATGAAATAATTCACAAAATGTTTCAAGTGACTACTCAGATCTTGAGTACATATGGAGTTTAATACAAATCTGTTTCCTAGGCTAACATAAAGCTAGCCCACTCATCAGTTAGTTTCCATATACACTCTATGTGTATATGGAAAGTAACTGATGAGTGGGCTAGCTTTATGTTAGCCTACGAAACAGATTTGTATTAAACTCCATATGTACTCAAGATCTGAGTAGTCACTTGAAACATTTTGTTATAACAGCTCCTTAATTGTAGAGCACTATATTGGCTCCAGCGGTGATCAGCACCTAAACTGAACTATGAAATAATTCATATGTGAACTGGGGTTGTTGATGGAAGTGAAGAATGATCATGACAGTAAATTTTCCAATTGAAGCAATTGGAAAGAAGAAGCCTGAAGAAATCAGGGCTTCAACAGGATTTGAATCAGGAATCAGGGATTCGACCTGCCCAGGACCCAGAAATCTCTGATACTGTTATAAAGTAGCTGCCAGGGCATCCTTCAGGTTGGCACATTTTTTAAGCCCAACAATGGAATTCACTCTACAGGAATTTTTTTTCTTCACTACTTCTTTGCACGATTTTATCTTTATAACTCACCTTCCCTTGCATGAATGTTTTTTTGGAATTTTCCCCACCCCGCCTCCCATCATTTTTCTAAACATCCCTCCCTCAAACAAAGTTACACCACCAGTTTGTATTGATACCTTTTGAGAGGATATAAATTCTGCTTTTGCCACATCCTGTTCCTCCAAATCTCTTCTCAAAATATGAATATGTTGCTGTGCATTATCAACTTCTTTAAGGATTTGTTCCATTTGTAACAAAATGGCTGTATCTTGCTTGTCCTGAAAAGCTTTTTTTACTGCTATGGAGCTCTGCCGACCTTTCTGTGAATCATCAGCTCTTGGCGATACCTGATTTGGCTTCAATGGCAGGTTTTGATCCCTGGGGGACTTCTTTGACAACTTTTGCTCAAGTCTGTCACCTGGGTTTGATGATAAATCAAGTTGTGGGATATGAAACTCTCTTGTCACAACTGGTTGGACCGCGTTACTCAAAAACTTAAGCAGTTGCTCATAATTCACCCAGTTAGGTCTGTGAGCTGACATAAACATAGCCAACAATTCGTTCAAAAGTTCCCCTCTTACTGGAATTTGCCGCCTAAAAAATTCTCTCTCGATTTGCTCCGCAGCAACAAAACCTGATAAAGTCGAGTCAAAGCCAGCAAAGCTGAGGTAGGCATCTTTCAGCCTCAAAGTGTCAAACCCGCCGAGAACTGCAGTTAGTCTCGAGGCCAAAGATTTGGACTTCTCTTCGACCTCAACACTCGAAGTAAGCTTATTTCTAATAGGTGGTAACACTGCGGGAGAACTAGGCGAAGAAAATCTCCGTAATCCTTCTGCGGAGTTATTACTTCCATCGTCAGGATTTTCCAGTGATTTTAAAAGCTTTCTCGGGGGTGTATCACCTCTGTTAACCCATGGAGGAACAAATGATGCAGCTGAACTTGCACTCGACAAAACTGAAGAATTTCTTCCATGCTGCTGAGCTTGGAAATTCGTTCCCGGATGATCAGTTCTCTTTGCCTGATTCAAGGGATTTCCATATTTATCTACCTCGATTTCAACTCGTTTTCCACCGACAATTTTCACATCAAGCAAAGGTTGATCGTCTCGTCCAAATGGAGCAAGGCCGGCCATGTTGGATTTTCTTTATCCATGTTGGATATTTCTCAAAAATAAGCTCTTCCAAGAGAAGAATATGATAGCAGTTTCACTCATCATTAGTAGCACAGGGATGGAAACATAGAAATACAAACGCTTTCGGAGAAAGAATAAAGATTCAACGATTCAGCTCCTCCTCCTCCTCGTTGCTAAGGTGTACGCGTTACTTTTGATACTGCTTATATGACGTATTAACAAGGGAACAATCCAGTGAGCTGAGCCTGGTGACGGGACGGGAGCAGCTAGCTGTGATTTGAACATGTGACAGCCTAGTCCAGTCCCTGGACTCTCCTATTTCAGCTCCACCACGCAGTACACGTACACAACGTGAGCAAAAAAAACATTAGGTTTATTTTGGCAGTTTAGGCCGAGCACCAGTAACTATAACGATACGTTATACTGCAACCTAATACAAAATCTAAGTATACAGCATAAAACAAGCGACAGAGCTGAGGGACAGTTTACACAACTACTACTGTCAGACGGAGGCCAGAAAAAACCTGCCGGAAAAAACCCCGTGGGGTAAAAAGGCGGCAGGAAATCTGGGTAGGAACCATGGCTCAAACACTAAATAGCCTATCCTACGAGACTACAAATTTCAAACGCGTCTACCTGCATTGACTAAAAGAACGTTATACTTAGAAATAAATTTCCTTAAAAAATATATAT
>JAHPZR010022427.1:0-11446 GCA_019787425.1 Platygyra sinensis
ATGTCATATATATTTTACATCATTTCTCTCCTCACAAGAGCTATGAACTCAATAAATTGACCTCGGTGCCAATGTGTGGCTTCATAGCTCAGTTGGTAGAGCATCGCACCGGTATCGCGGAGGTCACAGGTTCGAATCCCGTTGAAGACCTGATTTTTTCAGGCTTCTTCTTTCCAATTGCTTAAATTGGAAAATTTACTGTGATGATCATTCTTCACTTCCATTAATACAGTAATATTACACAACAGTTATAAGCTTAGTAAGACTCTATGGTGACAGTCTTAATAAAGAATATCTAACCAACAGAGTGTGTGTTATCAACTCAAACAAAGGGTTTGGGTGGGAACTGGGGCTCCAAAATATATGGCAGCAATGGCGGACAGCAAAAAAGCAACTGACAACACTGAGGCATGTGACTCAAAAAACAAACCCTCAGGCCCAGGCCCCAGAGGTGTGTGAGAAAACATTTTCCACTTATTTCATACCTCAGCCAGTGGAAATTACAACTTTGTATTTTGCTTCTTTTACATGAAATCCCGAGGAAATCGAGTCCTTGAAGGAGGGTTTTTTATTGTCCTTGAAAAGTATTTCAAAAATCTGGATAAAGCTAAATTATGTAAATCCTTCTTTAAACTCTAACCAATGCTTACACCTTGTTAAAACAAAGCATATTTCCAATACTTGTGTGGCAACAAGCTTGACAGGTTTTCTCCTTCTTTTTTCAGTTAAAAACAATGTGTTTACGGCATCACATTCCTTTTAACAACTCCTTGTTAGATAAGATCATCAACAGACTTGACAGATACAACTCTGGAAAAGTGAGGTAACTAAGAGCTTTAGGGTTACTTCATGACTGTGCACAGTTAACTTGACCCTGCCTCGTAATTCATTTTATAATTATATTTGGTTTGTAAAACTGAGTCTGTCCTAGTAAGTCACCTTACTCTAGAAGTAAAATTTGAATTGGATTGTGTTAGAGGGTGAAAGAACAAGACCATTTTTCTAAACATGTCTGTTTTCTAAACATGATCCTGTGTACCAAAGGGCTACTGTTACATAGCTCTCTACATACACTCTTCCCCTTGAATGAATTGCTTACCCTTAATGATAAGCTTTGTTGGCCAGTGAGCATGCCTGGTTATTGGATAATTATTCATCTTGATTTTTATATTAGTTAAACACAATTGTAACCACTCAAATCAATCATCATACTGGCAATTTTGGCAAAGTGATGACCATATATATGTTTTCTTAGTTTGGTGGAATTTATCTCATTTGTTGAGTGGGCCTTGCCTCTTACTTTGCCAAACATTACTTTTAAAAATAACCATTTGTTACTTTTCTCAGTTGGTTGGAATTCATCTCGTTTGTTGAGCGGGCCTTGCCTCTTCCCTCACGAAGCATTGCTTCAAGTCCCAGTCTGAGTAGAGATGGTGGTGGTCATGGTCTAGAAACTCCTCCCTCCAGACCAGTGTGGGAAACAAGGCAGCCTCTAAAGGGTGTCGGCAAAGAGGGAAGACGAACATCCCCAGTGGGCGCAATGGATCAAAGAGATGCATTTGAGGATCAAAAGAGATATTTAGGTAAATAGACTGTCAAAGCTTTTATCTCCAAGGACTAGAATAGCTGCATTAAAAACCACTGCAGGTTCAATCAATCAATCAATCAATCAATCAATCAATCAATCAATCAATCAATCATTTTATTTAGTAATGCAGGTTACATAAAGGCAGCCACAAGGCTGATGTGGACCTACAACGAACTAATAAAATGTGAAACGAAAATAATTTAATTTATAAAATCACCCTATGGTATTTAAATATTCAATACGAATCATTAAAATAAAGTTCATTGGCAAATAAGTTACAAATCAATCTAAAAACATTTTTTCATGCAATGTAATAAAGCTTAAAAATATACAAAGTCTCGGTCTTTCATAGCAATCATAGGCGCCTCGAATAAGAAGCTATTTATGTTCTGTGAGAGCCTACGTAAAATGTTTTTAAAACTGTCTTTTTGAATATTTACATTAAAATTTGCCAGCCTAGCAATAAAATTCCAGATTACAGGTCCTCTATATTGTGCTGATTCCTTTCCCACTTTGTAGTTCACTCTAGGGATTTCAACCTGTAACCCTCCTGTACGTGATGGTCTGTTACCTAATCTTAGATTAAAAGGGGGATACAAGATTTTATCATTTAAAACATCATGCATTAGAAGAAGGAGTCTTCTTTTATATATGTAAGAAATTGGCAACCAATTTAGCTTTTCAAGACTTTTATCTTGGTGGATAACTCGTGCCGCTCTTGCATGAATAGGGTTTAAGGATTCCATAATAGAGTAATTGCAGTTTCCCCACACTACAATACCGTACGATACCGCTGGTACAATGGATTTGAAATAAATTTCCTCCAGCACTTTCACAGGAAGCTTCTTCATTCTTTTTAATGCGCCCACTTTCTGTGCAAAAGATTTTTTTACATGGTCTACATGCATTGCCCATGTAAGCCTATTGTCAATGATTAATCCCAAACAAGTAGTGTGATTCACAACATTAATAAAATTATTTCCAAAGTGGATAGGAGGAACAGGACCAATGAAGCTCGTTTTGCTAAGGATCATAACTTCAGACTTTACAGGATGAATACAAAGTTTGTTCATTGTACTCCAAAGCAGAAGTTGCTCAAGAATGTTATTTAGTTGTGAGCAAACTTGATCAAAGTTCTTCCCCACACAATATAATGTTGTATCGTCTGCGTACATGAACACATCTCCAGATGTAATAGCATTAGGGAGGTCATTGACGTAGATCGTATAAAGCCTTGGAACCAGGAGGGATCCTTGGGGAACACCATATTTTTACTTCGTCCAAATTAGAAGGGTGGCCATTTACCACAGTGTATTGAAATCTGTGTTTTAAATAATCCATCAGCCACTCGTGGAGATTCCCACTTAATCCAATAGCTTGGAGTTTTAACGACAAGATGTTGTGTGAGATGCTATCAAAAGCTTTCTTAAAGTCAACAAATATTGCACCCACAATCATACCTTTATCCATATTCATCTTCCAGGTATCTGTCATTTTTAGTAACATACCTTCTGATGATAGTCCTTTTGTAAAGCCCCACTGTGAAGAGCTTTTTAGAGAGGAGTTACTTAGGTGCTCATCAATTATGTTACAGACCTGTTGAAGCCTGAAATATTATAAATTGAGATGAGAACAAAAAATTGACAGAGTTGGAGGTGATGGGCCTTCACTTTCCTCTCCATCAATTTTTTGCTCTTGCCCCAATTTTATGCCGCTAGCAGGCTAGAAACTGGTTGTGTGCATGAACACTTGCTGTGCAGCCTATAGCTTCCTTTTAAGGCTCTGTGACATGTTCAGTGACCTACCTTTTTTATGTATTTTAGTTAGATATTCTTAGACTTTTTTGTAGAGTGCATAACAAATCCTTACCTGATATATGTACGAGAATATTGGCCAAAATCGAGTTAGTACTTACTTCACTTGAAACCAGAACTGTCTTCTTGCACCAAGGTACGAGTCAAGATACATGAAAGACTCTCTCTCATATAGAGGAGCATCGTTACTGAACTTTGTTAACTACAATGACAGGGAAGCATCGGTGATCCTGAATTTTAATCAGCTCAGGAAGCGTGTCAGCTCTGAAGATTATTTTATAGATTTTAAGTTTGAATGTACATCTGCATCTGCTATAAGATGCAGACAACATAATTTTATATATTATTGATCATTGTGTCCATGTAACATATAAAATTTGTATATATGTTTTGATAGGATCAGGCTAATTTAATTCTTAAACACACGACCCCACAAACTTTATTGCTTAAAAAATTATTGTGTATAATAAAGATTATGTATGCATGTATGTTGGTCACTCTCTCTTTTATCACTAATATGATCTTCTGTTTCTTATTGTAGTAAATCACATGGAGGAACAGCAGAGACTCAATCAACAGCATCAAGATTCTTATCATCAGAAATCACTTCGTAAGCATCCTACATCCAATGGGAGGGGTGGTGATGATTATATCATGTCGCAAGAAACTGAAGAAGAGACACGGCAGCTTAATGAAAGGCGCAAAGAGTTGTTAAAAAGACAGAAAGAGTTGATTGAGGAAAAACGGCAGATCCAGAGAGAACAAGAAGAAATCAGCCATTTTATACAAAATCAGAAAGAGAAGTTGTATGGTGGAGATAGAGATATGATCCTCCACATTATATTGAGGAGGAGAGTAAGGTTGAGAGGTTCATGAAGCTGGCAAATGCTTTGTATGTTTGGCGATCAGGATCAGTCAGGTCAGTAGTGATCAACTTCATTATTTAAGTGGTCACACAATGATTTCCCAAATAGAATTAAAGGAATGTTGCAGTCGATAAGACAACACAAGCTTAAATATAATTTCTCTTCACTGACCATCACACGTTTTCATGATAGTTTCCGAGAATTTTCTTCATTATATGGAAAACTGTTCTACAATGTAAAGGATAATATTTTGATTGGTTCCCTGAGCAGTCTGAATTTTCCAATATGGACTGGTAGCATCATGAATTGGTTTAAGCATATTATTTCTTCAAAACTGCACATGACAAAATGAAACGGTTGTTAAAGGGGCTCAGTCACGATATTTTGAGTTATTTTGAGCATCGACAAAATTTACCGTTAAATTATAGCAGTTATCAGTGACACGCGCCCTTCTATGATTTTTTCCGATTTCAAAAACTAAGTTTTGGTGGACGTCAATCAAACGTCTCCATGACAATACTCGTGTTCATTTCGTGTCAGTTTCACGGCCGGTATGTTCGATCGTCGTTGGATCAGAATAATCGCTCAGTTGTTATGACAAAGTAATTTGCAATTTCGCTGAGATTGAGGGCTATTATGTAGAGAAAAGGTAACGTGTTTCGTCTTTGAACAGTGCATAGCAGGAACACTTTTTGCGAGTGAATTGAAACGATTGTGAAGAAGGTGGTGTTCGAAAACAAAACTAGAGCCGTAAGCGATCCGCCAAAGAGAAAGTCAGAGAAACGAAAGATACAAGGTAGCTGAAAAAGTTGGCCTCTGAAATGAGTCGCTTTATGTGGAGATTGACTTCTTATCAGCTTGTTATGGATGCAGATTATTTTCGCCGCAGAAATTCTCGTTATTCGCCTTGCTAGAACACAATCCAGAGATCTATCCTGACGAGTTTGAATCAAGCATGGTTGGAATGCCATTATGGAATGCCATTATATGCAAAGCAAACCGTCAGCAGAACCATACGGCAAGTGGGATTGTCAGTAATGAAAAGGTAATGAAAGCCGCAAGAGATTAGCAGTCAGATTTTTGTAGTTCATTCTGTAATTGTATTATATTTAGTTCATTCTCATGTTGTTGTGGTTGTGCACTTTTTGTAAATTTGCAGCCTCAAAACATTGCCCGTGAGTGAAACGAACGAAAAGGCGCTTCAAGTGATTTTATAAGTCTTACCTCTCAGTCTCAGTTTATCGACGAGTCAAGTAAAGATGAAAGAGCAACTTGGATACTCCGAGAATTGACACTGAAATAATGGTTCTGGAAACTCCGCTCGCCGTTATTGCCATGGATACATTTGATTGACATCCACCAAAACGTAGTTTTCGAAATAGGAAAAAAATTGTGGAGGGCACGTGTGACTGATAACCGCTGTAAAGGAAACCTGAAAATAACACCTTATAAAGATAAAAAAACATCGAAGAGATAATAATAAACCATAAAGGAACAAGGATGGTTAAGGATGGAGAAGATTGACACGGATTGCAAACAACAAAATTGAAAAGTTTAGCTAAACTTTTCAAACCGTTTAACCGTGACTGAGCCCCTTTAAGTACTAAAGATCTTTTTCGCTTGAAGGCTTTAGCATGCCTGTTAACCCAGAAGGGACGAGGGGAACACATTATGCTCTGTTAACTGGCTTGTTTGGTCTGAACTTAAAGGAGCTGTGTCACGGCTACACAGTTTGAAAAATTTAGCCTAAATTTTTCAATTTTGTTGTTGGTAATCCATGTCAATCTTCTCCATCCTTAACCATCCTTGTTCCTTTATGGTTTATTATTATCTCTTTGATGTTTTCCTATCTTTTTAAAGTATTATTTTCAGGTTTCCTTCAATTTAACGGTAATTTTGTTGATGGTCAAAATAACTCAAAATACTGTGACATAGGCCCTTTAAGAATATTGGTTTTGTTATTTTTTATGGACCCTGCCTTTGGCTTGGTGCATAAACTTGCAATGAAAAGAATGTGAGTGATATTTCCTAACTATGAACTGAAAATACTGGTTCAATAAGATGTATTTATTATGTAAAAAAACATTTGTTTATCACATAAGAGCTAAGGTACTCAGTTGTGGATTCTGTTCTGAATTGTTGGAACTTTAATGAAGAGAATTACTGTACCATAAACTATATTGTCCATAATGTTCGCTTATTAAAATATATTCAATATACAAGGCTAAAAGGTTAGAAATGGTTGAAAATTAAAATGTTTGAACCAAACGTTTTCGGCTGTTTGCCATGTTGGCAAACAGCTGAAAACGTTTGGTTCAAACAATTTAATTTTTAACCAATTTTGACCAAGTAGCCTTGTATATTGAATAAACCATCTTGTTTTTCGAAGAGTGACCAGGAAGACTGTCATTCATCCATTTTCCCACGCTTTGCATTGATTGAATTTCTTTGAATTCTGATTGGCTTCTTTTGTTGCTTGAATTTGTCTGATTGGTGAAAGCAACAGCTGTGTCTCCTAACAGAATATTCATGTTTCTAATAAATCCCCCTAGCGGAAATGTTAGAATACAAAAACTAATAGCATTAAACATATATTCAAATGCTTTGAAAAAAGGTAAGAGGAAGACGGCAAAAGTAAATACTCTAGGACTTATTAATAACTTGTTGCTTTTAGTTTTTAGTTATTTGGAAATTGTGGTCGATATACTATTTATTGTATAAGACTCCAAATAAACATGTCTGTCTGATTGTCTGTCTGTCTGTCCCTTCCCCAAAATGGCAGGCGAAAATTAAATTAGGTCAAAATTAAAAACGTATACCAGCACTAGAAAAAACACCTTTACTTTAGTAACCCTGCATTTCAGATTTAATATCAGCTGAGAAAATGTAAGTTGAAAATTGTAAAATTTACAGACGTTTGTATGACTGGAGGTATGCATTACATTTTCTTACATTTTTTTTACATTTTCTCAGCTGATATTACATCTGAAATGTTGAAACTTTGCAGGGTTACTAAAGTAAAGGTGTTCTTTCTAGTGCTGGTATACGTTTTTTATTTTAAATAGCTAATTCTAACTTATTTGAATTTTCGGCCACCATTTTAGAGAAGGGTCTATTCCTAGCTTGCCAGACATGTAACAAAGTGAAACAAGTAAATAAAATTTGTGACTGACTCACTCATTAAACCAATAGCGGCCCTTTTTTGCCATCCTAGTGTGTAGTTCATTACCGTATTATTTTCTTTCTATCACAAGTCTTTTTTTCATTTGTTTTTGATCAACAGGTCTTATAGAGGCTGACATAGCTCGTCGTCTGCTGAATAACTACAACCTCGTTAATCAACTGGACTTCTCAGCTGAGTTGATTGAAAACACTGTAAGAAGCTGTTCAACCATAGACAACAAAGTTAGTGTAGATGATGTAATAGATGAACTTAAAGGTCATCTTTAAAAGGTACTAAAAGCATGCTCCCGGGTGTGGTATGTGAGTGTGTATTGGGTAAACCTCATTCGGACCCTCTTACAAAGTATTTCTAATCACTAAAGTACCCCATTTTCGAAATATCAATATCAAAAATGTGTTGAGATAATATATCTCGTATTCGATATGGACAGATCTGTGTGCATTTTCTGTTATCCGTTAAGCCATGTAATTTGGTTTATGTATTCGCCAGTGTAATGTGCAGTTCCAGAAAATATCCATACTCTCCCCACAGAAGGGATTGGAATTTCCTGGGGGTGGGGGGCTCTGTAAGGCCAAAAAATTTAAAGAAATGTATGAAGCTTAATTGGAATTTTTCCTTCTGTGGGGGAGGTATGGATATTTTATGGAATTACACAATGTATTTCAAAAGTGTGAAAAGACAGATTTCTTAGAGGTATGCACCTGGTAATGTGCTTAGCTCACCAAAACGTAAAAGTGAAAACCGGTTAGATGCAACACCATCTGTTTCATTTAGTAACTATCTGAACTTTTCTTGAAAAGTATATCGTAAGAGATAACGACATCACCGCGTCGTTCAGTTTATATGTAGCATTTGCCCACCTTTTGACTTCGCGAAAATTGCCTCGAGACCAAAAAATTGACAAAACAGGCCTCGATTTTTGTCTCCCCCTATTTTTGTTGCGGTCGGAATGTTAGGCAAACTAAGGTAAGAGAGTCAGTAAATAAAATCAGTCTAATATTAATGCCAAGTATTGGATCGTGTAAAGTTCAACAGGTTTTCTCGGTCATAAAGCTGTGCAATAAATTTTTTGTCAACCAAGCTTGCTAGAGACTGAACTCCGATCAGGCTTTTACCCTTTTACCATGGCCTCGTTTATTGTAAATAGTTTTAAGATTTAATTTCCATCATGAACGTCTTGTAAATAACATACCTCTTGTACATGTAAAAAATACAAAAATGTAAGAAACAAGCAAAGAAAAGATGTTTATGTTTGAAGACCTTTGAAGGTCTGTAAATACAGATGTGTATCATAAAATATGCTGAGAAAGATAATTAAAGATATTACAGCGGAGCACATGATTGTCTGAATGTGACGTAAGTAAACTTTTTGTAAAAACAGTAATACTGTATTTATGAGTACTCTTTGAAGGGTCCAAGGCTACTGTCTCTTGCCTCTATAACAAAACGAGTCTTCATGAGATACCATTCATATGAAAACGAGTTCTACCCACAGGTTCATTTTCATGCTACTTAAACGTATTTTCATATAAAAGGTGCTGCACGAAGATTCGTTTTCAAACAGAGGCAAAGTGTAACTCCGGCAATGATTCTTCGATTACAGATCCAACTTCATTTACACGCGCAATCTGTTTTTGTCCTGCGCACAACTTTACCCGGTTCATGCTTTATTTCTGTCATGCGTAGACTGCAGATAATATAAAGCCGCTGGGCTTTCGCTGGTACCCAGGCGTCCCTTAGCCTGTTCGAGGTTCTTGGTAGTTGGGGACGAGCGAAAGAAAAGAGGGCGAGCGAGAGAAAAAAACGAGGGAGGACTAAGGTGAGGAACTAACTACCGAGAGCCGAAATAGGCTAGGCATCCCTCTACATTGCAACCTCGTTACCAGGGTCTTTTCCCTGGCTTACCAAGCCAGGGAAAAGACCCTGGGAACGAGGTTGTCTGCATTGGTGACAAAATTCGTGTGCGAGGGAGTTGTGGTCCTTCTGTACTCGGAAATTAACACCACTGTCTGTTTTCTGCTTTTCACCTTCAAAATGTGATGGCGTCCCCAGGTATAATCGCGGGAGAAAGTGGAGGGATTCATTCCGTAATTTCTCTATCCACAACGCCTGCCCGCCGCGCACTGGAATACCATAACACGAACTTCCTACCCTTAGCGCGGAGTAAGGGAATCTCGTTCCCAGGAGAAGAAAGAAAAGAGACCCTAAAACTAGGTTCTTAGTTGGGAGAGGGTATACATGAATAGGAGTGAAATATGAAAATGGGTTAGAAACACTACCAGACAGTTGACCCCCCCTCCCCCTCCAAAAAAAAAGGGCCTCAGGTCGGTAGGGGACTGTTTGGTGTCCATCTACTAATTCTTCACTTCAAATTTCAATTTTCCAAATCCGTCAAATCTTAAACATTTCATATTATCCTCTATTTAACCTATCCTTTCAGAAAAAAATAACTCCTTCCCAAAATGCCTAAAATTCACCCAAAATTTACACAAAACCGCCAAACAGTGGTTTATGAAATAAACAGAGAGATTTGGCGTCAACACAGCCTTTACATTTACCCCCGCCTTAAACAGCCACAGTCTCACAGCTTTCATCTCTGTTGCATTTAATTCTATTTGCCGACAGAGAATGTGTTTAGCAGTTTTCATTCCCCTATCTCTCTTCCACTCTTCCGCCCTCTTCTCCTCTCTCCTCCTGTGTTATTATTATTTCTCCTGAACCATATTTACATGACGATCGACGCTTCTTGTTTTCCTGGACAAGCTTATCTGACGGGAATGAAAACAAGACATGAAATGTAACTTCTTGTTATCATGGTTTTTGTTTTGGCTCCAAACTGAGACATTTTGATCACTGTTAGATAAGTTTGATTATTTAGCCGATTATTTTTTAGCTCACAGCCATAACTGCCATTGTGGACTTGCAGACTTATGGACTTATGGACTCTTAAGTGACGTGACAGGAAAAAGGAAATGGTTCAAGTGTCTGCTGAATAGAACTTTCAATTCACCGATTTATTTCTGTTGTTCTTTAAGCAAGCAGTTAAAATTTGTGTTGAATATGAAACCAAACACAAAAAACGCCAACCTCTTGTTGATTATAACAGGAAGTATTGTAAGATAATTATAAGCCCCATTGGGCAGGCTGAAATACCGCAAAAACAGACCCAAGGTGTGTTTCATGTGTTGGGAGGTTAATACTGAAAGTGGTGTCTAAAGCCAAGCCCTGCGGAAAATAAATAGTTGTGACGCACACTTACGAACTGACTTCCACGTGAACGCCTCAGTGGAAGTTGGAGTAAATTCTGCATCAAAAGTAACATGTTGAATGAAGAGCATTCTGCCACGAGCAACGTTCACGGTTTGACGGTGAATAGTGAATTTATAAAAGGTAAGTGATGCATTTTCATAGACATACTGCAGTTAGTGATAATATTATGATCAAGAGGTACTTTGGTTTGGTTATCGATAGTCCCTACTGACCTAAGCAGTAGGAATATACTCTTAAGAAAAAAAGGAAAACAGATCTGCCCCATCTATTCGCCGTACTCGGCTGAAATGCACCCGCTGATTAAAGCGGGTTGATCCTGACGTTCCATACTCTTTCATTCATCACTATGTGTTGTATTATTTTCTTTTTTGATTGCAATGTTAGTTCTGTAAGCGAGATTTGCCTCTACGTTATTTATAGTTCGTGTAGACGCAGTTCCTGTGCGGTTTCGGTTGAACTTGACAATGTAATGTCATTGCTTAAGGGAGAATTAGGACTTTGATCAATCTTTGGGGAAAAGGGTATTGGCTTCAGTGACAGTAGTATATCTGCTCCCTCTAGTTTTCTTTGTCATCGAATCGATCCTACAATGGTGGCAAACATATATGGGGAACTGCGAAGGTTACTAATGTTTCAACACTGAACAGCACTAAGAAATAAGAGTAACCCCTTACTATAAAACAACTAGTAAATAAATTAGTAAACTAATCAATCAATCAATCAA
>JAHPZR010022428.1:0-13265 GCA_019787425.1 Platygyra sinensis
ATTTCATAGTTCAGTTTAGGTGCTGATCACCGCTGGAGCCAATATAGTGCTCTACAATTAAGGAGCTGTTATAACAAAATGTTTCAAGTGACTACTCAGATCTTGAGTACATATGGAGTTTAATACAAATCTGTTTCGTAGGCTAACATAAAGCTAGCCCACTCATCAGTTACTTTCCATATACACATAGAGTGTATATGGAAACTAACTGATGAGTGGGCTAGCTTTATGTTAGCCTAGGAAACAGATTTGTATTAAACTCCATATGTACTCAAGATCTGAGTAGTCACTTGAAACATTTTGTGAATTATTTCATATATATTTTACATCATTTCTCTCCTCACAGGAGCTATGAACTCAATAAATTGACCTCGGTCCCAATGTGTGGCTTCATAGCTCAGTTGGTAGAGCATCGCACCGGTATCGCGGAGGTCACAGGTTCGAATCCCGTTGAAGACCTGATTTTTTCAGGCTTCTTCTTTCCAATTGCTTAAATTGGAAAATTTACTGTGATGATCATTCTTCACTTCCATTAATACAGTAATATTACACAACAGTTATAAGCTTAGTAAGACTCTATGCTGACAGTCTTAATAAAGAATATCTAACCAACAGAGTGTGTGTTATCAACTCAAACAAAGGGTTGGGTGGAAACTGGGGCTCCGAAATATATGGTAGCAATGGCGGACAGCAAAAAAGCAACTGACAACACTGAGCATGTGACTCAAAAAACAAACCCTCAGGCCCAGGCCCCAGAGGTGTGTGAGAAAACATTTTCCACTTATTTCATACCTCAGCCAGTGGAAATTACAACTTTGTATTTTGCTTCTTTTACATGAAATCCCAAGGAAATCGAGTCCTTGAAGGAGGGTTTTTTTATTGTCCTTGAAAAGTATTTCAAAAATCTGGATAAAGCTAAATTATGTAAATCCTTCTTTAAACTCTAACCAATGCTTACACCTTGTTAAAACAAAGCATATTTCCAATACTTGTGTGGCAACAAGCTTGACAGGTTTTTCTCCTTCTTTTTTCAGTTAAAAACAATGTGTTTACGGCATCACATTCCTTTTAACAACTCCTTGTTAGATAAGATCATCAACAGACTTGACAGATACAACTCTGGAAAAGTGAGGTAACTAAGAGCTTTTGCGATACTTCATGACTGTGCACACTTAACTTGACCCTGCATTGTAATTCATTTTATAATAATATTATGTTTGGTTTGTAAAACTGAGTCTGTCCTAGTAAGTCACCTACTCTAGAAGTAAAATTTGAATTGGATTGTGTTAGAGGGTGAAAGAACAAGACCATTTTTCTAAACATGTCTGTTTTCTAAACATGATCCTGTGTACCAAAGGGCTACTGTTACATAGCTCTCTACATACACTCTTCCCCTTGAATGAATTGCTTACCCTTAATGATAAGCTTTGTTGGCCAGTGAGCATGCCTAGTTATTGGATAATTATTCATCTTGATTTTTATATTAGTTAAACACAATTGTAACCACTCAGATCAATCATCATACTGGCAATTTTGGCAAAGT
Source organism: Platygyra sinensis (assembly GCA_019787425.1). Lineage (NCBI taxonomy): Eukaryota > Metazoa > Cnidaria > Anthozoa > Scleractinia > Merulinidae > Platygyra > Platygyra sinensis. The sequence continues at coordinate 1,544 of JAHPZR010022428.1, forward strand.
GATGACCATATATATGTTTTCTTAGTCTGGTGGAATTTATCTCATTTGTTGAGTGGGCCTTGCCTCTTACTTTGCCAAACATTGCTTTTAAAAATAACCATTTGTTACTTTTCTCAGTTGGTTGGAATTCATCTCGTTTGTTGAGCGGGCCTTGCCTCTTCCCTCACGAAGCATTGCTTCAAGTCCCAGTCTGAGTAGAGATGGTGGTGGTCATGGTCTAGAAACTCCTCCCTCCAGACCAGTGTGGGAAACAAGGCAGCCTCTAAAGGGTGTCAGCAAAGAGGGAAGACGAACATCCCCAGTGGGCGCAATGGATCAAAGAGATGCATTTGAGGATCAAAAGAGATATTTAGGTTAATAGACTGTCAAAGCTTTTATCTCCAAGGACTAGAATAGCTGCATTAAAAACCACTGCAGGTTCAAATCCTGTTGAAGCCCTGAAATATTATAAATTGAGATGAGAACAAAAAATCGACAGAGTTGGAGGTGATGGGCCTTCACTTTCCTCTCCATCAATTTTTTGCTCTTGCCCCAATTTTATGCAGCTAGCAGGCTAGAAACTGGTTGTGTGCATGAACACTTGCTGTGCAGCCTATAGCTTCCTTTTATGGCTCTGTTGACATGTTCAGTGACCTACCTTTTTTTTATGTATTTTAGTTAGATATTCTTAGACTTTTTTGTAGAGTGCATAGCAAATCCTTACCTGATATATGTACGAGAATATTGGCCGAAATCGAGTTAGTACTTACTTCACTTGAGACCAGAACTGTCTTCTTGCACCAAGGTACGAGTCAAGATACATGAAAGACTCTCTCTCATATAGAGGAGCATCGTTACTGAACTTTGTCAACTACAATGACAGGGAAGCATCGGTGACCCTGAATTTTAATCAGCTCAGGAAGCGAGTCAGCTCTGAAGATTATTTTATAGATTTTAAGTTTGAATGTACATCTGCATCTGCTATAAGATGCAGACAACATAATTTTATATATTATTGATCATTGTGTCCATGTAACATATAAAATTTGTATATATGTTTTGATAGGATCAGGCTAATTTAATTCTTAAACACACGACCCCACAAACTTTATTGCTTTAAAAAATTATTGTGTATAAATAAAGATTATGTATGCATGTATGTTGGTCACTCTCTCTTTTATCACTAATATGATCTTGTGTTCTTATTGTAGTAAATCACATGGAAGAACAGCAGAGACTCAATCAACAGCATCAAGATTCTTATCATCAGAAATCACTTCGTAAGCATCCTACATCCAATGGGAGGGGTGGTGATGATTATATCATGTCACAAGAAACTGAAGAAGAGACACGGCAGCTTAATGAAAGGCGCAAAGAGTTGTTAAGAAGACAAAAAGAGTTGATTGAGGAAAAACGGCAGATCCAGAGAGAACAAGAAGAAATCAGCCATTTTATACAAAATCAGAAAGAGAAGTTGTATGGTGGAGATAGAGATTATGATCCTCCACATTATATTGAGGAGGAGAGTAAGGTTGAGAGGTTCATGAAGCTGGCAAATGCTTTGTATGTTTGCGATCAGGATCAGTCAGGTCAGTAGTGATCAACTTCATTATTTAAGTGGTCACACAAAGATGCTCCCAAATAGAATTAAAGGAATGTTGCAGTCGATAAGACAACACAAGCTTAAATATAATTTCTCTTCACTGACCGTCACACATGTTTTCATGATAGTTTCCGAGAATTTTCTTAATTATATGGAAAACTGTTCTACAATGAAAAGGATAATTTTGATTGGTTCCCTGAGCAGTCTGAATTTGCCAATATGGACTGCTAGCATCATGAATTGGTTTAAGCATATTGTTTCTTTAAAACTGCACATGACAAAATGAAACGGTTGTTAAGTACTAGAGATCTTTTTTGCTTGAAGAGTTTTGCATGCCTGTTAACCCAGAAGGGATGAGGGGAACACATTATGCTCTGGCTTGTTTGGTCTTAACTTAAAGGAGCAGTGTCACGGCTACATGGTTTGAAAAATTTAGCCTAGATTTTTCAGTTTTGTTGTTGGTAATCTATGTCAATCTTCTCCATCCTTAACCATCCTTGTTCCTTTATAGTTTATTTTTATCTCTTTAGTGTTTTCCTATCTTTCTAAAGTAGTATTTTCAGGTTTCCTTCAATTTAAAGGTAATTTGTCGATGGTCAAAATAACTCAAAATACCGTGACATAGGCCCTTTAAGAATATTGGTTTGGTTATTTTTTATGGACCCTGCCTTGGCTTGGTGCATAAACTTGCAATAAAAAGAATGTGAGTGATATTTCTTAACTATGAACTGAAAATACTAGTTCAATAAGATGTATTTATTATGTAAAAAAACATTTGTTTATCACATAAGAGCCAAGGTACTCAGTTGTGGATTCTGTTCTGAATTGTTGCGACTTTAGTGAAGAGAATTACTACATACCATAAACTATCTTGTCCATAATGTTCGCGTAGTAAAATATATTCAATATACGACTCTGAAAGGTTAAGAATAGTTGAAAATTAAAATGTTTGAACCAAACATTTTCGGCTTTGCCATCATCAGGGTTGTTGCCAAACAGCCGAAAACGTTTGATTCAAACATTTTAATTTTTCACCATTTCTTGACCTTTTAACCTAGCCTGCGTAGCAAGCGTTTCAGTGGGGTTGGGGAGCAAAGAAAGACCAAGGAACGGTATTTTGCCCGCGCGAAATTGGGGCGAGAGCCAAAATAAGAAAGAGGGGGTGGGGGAGGGGAAGGAAGGAAACGCTTGCGGACAAACCCCTGGATTTTGAAAACCTCCGTTCGCCAGCGAACGGGGCTCGTGAGTGGCTAGACCAGTCAAACATTATTGACATGTGTCGATCATAGGATCAAGAAGGGCGCTCAAGCTTGTTTACAAAAATTTCTCGACGAACGATGCTTAGTCGTGAGCTTCGACAGTACGGTGGAAATCCTGTAGTGCGATGCCGACGCTTTGGGATTTTGAATCGCGACAGTGCGACACTATTTTCGTTATTTTCCTTCTCAGATGTTTGAAGCCTCTCCTGCCTAAATTTCAAAGACTTTCCGTTGTTTGTCTTGTCACAGGCGATAATGCACGCAACGATTTCTTCCCTCTGGCGTGTCTCGGAAACGCTTTTTTTACTGGATTTGGCTATGTAGAAGTTCACTGGCTAATTTTACCTTGTATTACCCTGGGAACAAGAGGGTATTTTTGGTTACAAAGCTGCGATAACCGCGATCGAAATTAATTATTTGCAATATAATGTTCGGAATGTTTACACATTATCCAGACGCGCTGGCTTTGCCGCTCACGATCGCAGCTTCGTCACGAAAATACAACAAAAAAAAACCTCTACCACCTAGGGTAGCCTTGTATGATCCTTATTAGACAGAAAAATACAGTGATCCAAGATTTCGAATCTTGTGAGCGCGAGGATTACAAACGCGACTTGAATGCTTGATGACAGCATGAAATCAGTCAGGCATGAAGGGCAAAGTGGGCGGTTTTCAAAATCCAGGGGTTTGTCTGCAAGCGTTTCCTTCCTTCCCCTCCCCTCCCCTCCCCCCCTCTTTTTTCACGCGGTAATTCTCTGCCCTGAACCCACGGAAACGCTTGCTTACGCAGGCTACTTTTAACCTTGTATATTGACTAACAACTATCTTGTTTTTTCAAAGAGTGGACCGAGGCTGTCATTCCATGGCACTGTTACCACGCTTTGCAATGAGTACATTTCTTTGAATTCTGATTGGCTTATTTTGTTGCATGAATTTACTCTGATTTGGTCAAAAGCAATAGCTTGTGGCTTCAGTTTAGACATCATTTTTTGGTTGACAGTTGTTGGTGGCTCTAACATTACATTTCCTGCCTGTTAACCTTAATTCTCAAGCGAAGTGTGATCAAGATCTTATTTTTATTTACAAAGTCAACACAATGCCATGCAGACAGTTTCATGTATGTGTCTTCTGCTGCCGGGTTTTCCTCCAACAGCGTAACTATACACTCTGCTCACATGTAGACAACGTTAACTCCTCCACTTCACTTTAACAATTGATTTGTAATAAACAGCTTGTTTCCTTTGACTGGTAGCAGAGCTGAGCATGTTGTAAGACTTTGTTTTCAGCCAGTAGACCCCTTCCCCAAAATGGCAGCTGAAAATTAAATTAGGTCAAAATTAAAAACGTATACCAGCACTAGAAAGAACACCTTTTACTTTAATAACCCTGCGTAGTTTCAGCATTTCAGATGTAATATCAGCTGAGAAAATGTAAGTTGAAAATAAAGGCCTTCGGGCAAAAAGGGCGTATATCGCTTTTTTGGCCGATTTTCATTTTTTTTCAGGATCGCGCTAATTTTTCACAGACCGACTTGTTTTGACATGAAACGCATCGTTCTGTAATTGCTTTGGTAGTTATTCGCTTCGTTCTCTAGAAATAACGTATGCAAAAAAACTCAGTTTTGCGTGAAGCGGCATCTTTATGAGCAAATCTTTCGAAGGCATATTTCGACGCGACCCGAACTTAAACGCTTACTGTTGGCAGCTTCGACAGCAAGTTAAAATTTTTAAATTGATGTTTTGGTTTGTGAAATAGCTAGAGAAACAGAAAAAAAAAAAAAAAAAAAAAAAAAAGCGCCGGACCTTGTATCGAACCCGCGTCACAACAAAACAAATCCAGACCCGCTCTGTAGCGCGCCTTAATCGCTTGCACTAACGGAGCAGCACTAAGCAGCGTTAACTGATTTGCGTAATTATACGAATAATAAAACTAAGTGAAACAAAAGGTTTCTTTTGTTTCTCGTTGAACAAAAGGTCTCCAAAAGAAAACTGAGTTTTTTTGCATACGTTATTTCTGGAGAACGAAGCGCAAATTCACCAAGACAATTACGGAACGATGCATTTCATGTCAAAACAAGTCTGTCTGTGAAAAATTAGCTCGATCCTGAAAAAAATGAAAATCGGCCAAAAACCGATATACGCCCTTTTTGCACGAAGGCCTTTACAGACGTTTGTATGACTGAGGTATGCATCACATTTTCTTACATTTTCTCAGCTGATATTACATCTGAAATGCTGAAACTGTGCAGGGTTACTAAAGTAAAGGTGTTCTTTCTAGTGCTGGTATACGTTTTTTATTGTAGCTAATTCTAACTTTTTTGAATTTTCGGCCACCATTTTGGAGAAGGGTTAGCCTGCGTGGCAGGCCGTAGAAAGGGAGGGAGGAACCTCCCCAGGGGAACCTCCCACGTTTGATCTTCTCACATTACACTGGCTCGTCTTTCCCCTTTCCCTTCTCTTCGGACGCCTGCCACTCAGGCTAGAGAAGGGTCTATTCCTAGCTTGCCAAAAATGTAACTAAGTGAAACAAGTAAATTAAATTTGTGACTGACTCACTCATTAAACCAATAGCAGGCCCGTTTTTGCCATCCAGGCCCCGGTTGTTCAATGGCTGGATAACGCTATCCAGCGGATAAATTGCTATCCAGTGGATAAGTGTTAACAAAACAAACCAGCTATCCGCTGGATAGTGATTTAACCAGTGGATAGCGTTATCCATCCTTTGAACAACCCGGGCCTGGTGTTTAGCTCTGGCACAACAGCTACATGAGTTTCATTACCGTATTATTTTCTTTCCTTCACAAGTCTTTTTTTCATTTGTTTTTGATCAACAGGTCTTATAGAGGCTGACATAGCTCGTCGTCTGCTGAATAACTACAACCTCGTTAATCAACTGGACTTCTCAGCTGAGTTGATTGAAAACACTGTAAGAAGCTGTTCAACCATAGACAACAAAGTTAGTGTAGATGATGTAATAGATGAACTTAAAGGTCATCTTTAAAAGGTACTAAAAGCATGCTCCCGGGTGTGGTATGTGAGTGTGTATTGGGTAAACTCATTCGGACCCTCTTACAAAGTATTTCTAATCACTAAAGTACCTCCATTTCGAAATATCAATATCAAAAATGTGTTGAGATAATATATCTCGTATTCGATATGGACAGATCTGTGTGCATTTTCTGTTATCCGTTAAGCCATGTAATTTGGTTTATGTATTCGCCAGTGTAATGTGCAGTTCCATAAAATATCCATACTCTCCCCACAGAAGGGATTGGAATTTCCTGGGGGTGGGGGGCTCTGTAAGGCCAAAAAATTTAAAGATGTATGAAGCTTAATTGGAATTTTTCCTTTTGTGGGGGAGGTATGGATATTTTATGGAATTACACAATGTATTTCAAAAGTGTGAAAAGACAGATTTCTTAGAAGTATGCACCTGGTAATGTGCGTAGCTCACCAAAACGTAAAAGTGAAAACCGCTTAGATGCAACACCATCTGTTTCATTTAGTAACTATCTGAACTTTTCTTGAAAAGTATATCGTAAGAGATAACAACATCACCGCGTCGTTCGGTTTATATAGCATATGTAGCATTTGCCCACCTTTTGACTTAGCAAAAATTGCCTCGAGACCAAAAAAATTGACAAAAACGGGCCTCGATTGTTGTCTCCCCCTATTTTTGTTGCGGTCGGAATGTTATGGCAAACTAAGGTAAGAGGGTCAGTAATAAAATCAGTCTAATATTAATGCCAAGTATTGGATCGTGTAAAGTTCAACAGGTTTTCTCAGTCATAAGGCTGTGCAATAAATTTTTTGTCAACCAAGCTTGCTAGAGACTGAACTCCGATCAGGCTTTTACCCTTTTACCATGGCCTCGTTTATTGTAAATAGTTTTAAGATTTAATTTCCATCATGAACGTCTTGTAAATAACATACCTCTTGTACATGTAAAAAATACAAAAATGTAAGAAACAACAAAGAAAAGATGTTTATGTTTGAAGACCTTTGAAGGTCTGTAAATACAGATGTGTATCATAAAATATGCTGAGAAAGATAATTAAAGATATTACAGCGGAGCACATGATTGTCTGAATGTGACGTAAGTAAACTTTTTGTAAAAACAGTAATACTGTTATTATGAGTACTCTTTGAAGGGTCCAAGGCTATTGTCTCTTGCCTCTATAACAAAACGAGTCTTCATGAGATACCATTCATATGAAAACGAGTTCTACCCACCGGTTCATTTTCGTGCAACTTAAACGTATTTTCATATAAAGGTGCTGCACGAAGATTCGTTTTCAAACAGAGGCAAAGTGTAACTCCGGCAATGATTCTTCGATTACAGATCCAGCTTCACTTACACGCGCAATCTGTTTTTGTCCTGCGCACAACTTTACCCGGTTCATGCTTTATTTCTGTCATGCGTAGACTGCAGATAATATAAAGCCGCTGGGCTTTCGCTGGTACCCAGGCGTCCCTTAGCCTGTTCCAGGCTCTTGGTAGTTGGGGACGAGCGAAAGAAAAGAGGGCGAGCGAGAGAAAAAAACGAGGGAGGACTAAGGTGAGGAACTAACTACCGAGAGCCGAAATAGGCTAGGCGTCCCTCTACATTGCAACCTCGTTACCAGGGTCTTTTCCCTGGCTTACCAAGCCAGGGAAAAGACTCTGGGAACGAGGTTGTCTGCATTGGTGACAAAATTCGTGTGCGAGGGAGTTTGGTCCTTCTGTACTCGGAAATTAACACCACTGTCTGTTTTCTGCTTTTCACCTTCAAAATGTGATGGCGTCCCCAGGTATAATCGCGGGAGAAAGTGGAGGGATTCATTCCGTAATTTCTCTATCCACAACGCCTGCACGCCGCGCACTGGAATACCATAACACGAACTTCCTACCCTTAGCGCGGAGTAAAGGGAACCTCGTTACCAGGAGAAGAAAGAAAAGAGACCCTGAAACTAGGTTCTTAGTTGGGAGAGGGGTATACATGAATAGGAGTGAACTTTGAAGTGATTAAAATGGGTTGGAAACACTACCAGACAGTTGACCCCCCCCCCAAAAAAAAAAAAAAAGAAAAAAGACAAAGAAAAAAAAAAGGGCCCCAGGTCGGTAGGGGACCGTTTGGTGTCCATCTACTAATTCTTCACTTCAAATTTCAATTTTCCAAATCTATGAAATCTTCAACATTTCATATTATCCTCTATTTAACCTATCTTTTCCGAAAAAAATAACTCCTTCCCAAAATGCCAAAATCACCCAAAATTCACACAAAACCGCCAAACAGTGGTGTATGGCCTTCACTCTTTTAAGTACTTTGCATGCAAAATTTGGAACTCTCTACCTGAGAAAATTAGAAATGAGCCTATTTTAACTAATTTTAAGCGCCTTTTGAAAACGGTCTCTTTTAGAAAATGTATTAGGCTTGTACAGTCATTGTTATAAAATAGTTAATTGGTAAATAGCTTATAGTAGTTATAGTTTCTTTTCTTGTTGCTTTTTCTTTTTTTTTTCCCGAACATATTAGCTTTTAAGCTACACTTAAAATTCGAGGTTAAATAAAGTCATGTTATGTTATGTTATGTAATGTTTAAAAAACGAGCAGAAGTGTTTTATGGGGTTTAAAACCACGAGGCGCAGCCGAGTGGTTTTAGACCCGATAAAACACGTGCTGCGAGTTTTTTGAACGGCTTCAAAAACATTCCACAAAAAGCGTGTGTCTTGGGAGTCCGAACAAAGGTTCAAACTGTGAGGGGAAGATATTAGCATACAAGAAAAACAAGCTGTGCCTTATCAGTATTCTTTATATAAAGAATACTAACGAGGAGTGTTTTATCGTATATAAAGCTCATGCACGTGGACGCTTTATTCGGTGTTTTGATAGGCGATTAGGCTTCATGAATTATTAATGAGTTTTTGAAGTTATGTATTAAGCAGAGAGATTTAGCGTTGCTTGAGACGTGACCGAGATATTAGCAGAAAGGCCGTGTTAAGGTAGCTCGATCGGATTTTTGAGACACAATACCGTTCAACTTTGAGCGACTAGAACACCACCATTATCAATCCAACAGAAAATCAAACGTTAGTGGTGTGCATGAGAAAGGTGAAAGTTTCAAATGTGGTACATTTCACGAAGATCTGAGTTACCATAGCAACGAAATGACGCCATGCCCCATTTTACATAAGACGGAATAACTTGCCACCAGACATAATTTTGGAAATACGACGTCGGGATCTCGGACTCTACATAGCTGCCTCAACGATGGCAAAATTGCAAAAAAATCTATAGGAGCGTTTTCGAGAAAATTACGAGTGGATGTTCAAGGTGTTAAAATGCAACAAAGCAAAGTTGTTTTAAATGTTATTGCAAATTATGTCCACAAGACTAAGTGGCATTCTGGTCTTAAATGAATCTTCTAACATATAATTACCTCGAGTGAAACTCTCAGAGAAATCGCTCCGTTTGATTTTCAGAAACATTGGCGTCAGTATCAACTGGTGTAGGCCGTTAGTTTGCATTTTATCAAAAATTGCCCCTAAAATTTTTAAATTGGTGTGAATTAAAAACCAATCGATGAAATTTCTTTATACTTGGCCCTCAATAAGATTAATCTATATTTAACGTAATACCGGAGTTTCTACTAAATTGAAACATTTTAAGGCTGCTAATTTTCAGCGTCAACTCAGGAAAATATTGCGCTTATTTTCACTCATGTTGTTTGTTGTCTTCATTATAATTTTCTTTTGTCTCAAATCACCATGCAATTGTACATTTCTGTATATGATTAATTCATAAAACGCGCGATTGCTTTCCGGTAAATTTCCGAGGCATGCTAAAATATCGCGAGCCATTTAAAACTTTCATCTTTCTCTAGCACACCCCTAACGTTTTTCATCTCCGTTGCACATAATTCTATTTGCCGACAACCCCCGCAGAGAATGCGTTTAGCAGTTTTCATTCCCCTATCTCTCTTCCACTCCATGATCCATTAACAAACAGAGCGTTTCTCCTCTTCCGCCCTCTTCTCCCTTTCCCTCCCTTCCCTTTCTTTCATTATTTCTCTTGAACAATATTTGCATGACGATCGACGCTTCTTTTGTTTTCCAGGACAGGCTTATCTGACGGGAATGAAAACAGGACATAAAATGTAACTTCTTTTATCATGGTTTTCTGTTTTGGCTCCAAACTGAGACATTTTGATCACTGTTAGATAAGTTTGATTATTTAGCCGATTATTTTTAGCTGGCAGCCATAACTGCCATTGTGGACTTATAGACTTGTGGACTTATGGACTCTTAAGTGACGTGGCAGGAAAAAGGAAATACTTTAAGTGTCTGCTGAATGAAACTTTCAATTCACCCGATTTATTTCTGTTGTTCTTTATGCAAACAATTAAAATTTGTGTTATTTTGAAACCGAACGCAAAAAACACCAACCCTTGTGTATTGTAAAAGGAAGTATTGTAAGATAATTATTAGCCCCATTGGGCGGGCTGACATACTGCAAAAACAAACCCAAGCTGTGTTTCGTGTATTGGGAGGTCAATACTGAAAGTGGTGTCCTAAAGCCAAGCCCTGCGGAAAATAAACAGTTGTGACGCACACTTATGACCTGGCTTTTACGTGAACGCCCCAGTGGAAGTTGGAGTAAATTCTGCAACAGAAGTAACATGTTGAATGAAGGGCATTCTGCCGCGAGCAACGTTCACGGTTTGACGGTGAATAGTGAATTTATAAAAGGTAAGTGATGCATTTTCATTAGACATACTGCAATTACTGATAGTATGATCTGGAGGTACTTGGTTTTGTTATCGATAGTCTCGATAGTCCCTACTGACATAAGCAGAAGGAATACTCTTGAGAAAAAAAGGAAAACAGATCTGCCCCATCTATTCGCCGTACTCGGCTGAAATGCACTCGCTGATTAAAGCGGGTTGATCCTGACGTTCCATACTCTTCACTCATCACTATGTGTTTGTATAATTTTCTTTTTTGATTGCAATGTTAGTTCTGTAAGCGAGATTTGCCTCTACGTTATTTATAGTTCGTGTAGACGCAATTCCTGTGCGGTTTCGGTTGAATTTGACAATGTAATGTCATTGCCTCAGGGAGAATTAGGACTTTGATCAATCTTGGGGAAAAGGGTATTGGCTTCAGTGACAGTAGTATATCTGCTCCCTCTAGTTTTCTTTGTCATCGAATCGATCCTACAATGGTGGCAAACATATATGGGGAACTGCGAAGATTATTAATGTTTCAACACTGGAACAGCACTACTCAACTGAATTAAGGCATGAGTCTGGCTTATATGTGATGTTTTGGGCGCTTTTTTTAAATTTAATCTCTAACCTAAAATCTTGGCTTCTACTTGTTGATTCATATGCAAAATAGTTTTCTTCCGAACAATTTACTCGACATATGTGCTCACGTGACTGACCACGCCCTTAATTGAAAAAAATATGATCGTTTAAGTTACAAGATGTAAACGTACTAGTAAACTCTTGCTTTGTCTTTCAAAACCTTTATCTTACCTTGGTATGTGTAGTTCTAAACGGGGAATCCGAAAATGTTTTATACTTTTGCCATTACTTCCTGTTTTTGCCTAGTTCCAGTCCCTCTCGAAAATGATATACGTTATAATTGAAAGAAAAGAAATAAATCGATCAAAGCCCGATTCATTCTCTAACCTTGGTGGTTATAGCCACTCGCATAAATCAAAATTGTTCACGCACTACAACTGAAAACTATTGTAAATTTGGATTCAAATTTATGTAAACAATTGGGTGTGGCAGGTCACGTGACCAAAAAGCAAAGTTCTTGAAACGAAAAATTGAAAGCTTCTTTCAAGTACTTCACCCTATGAAAGTTCATAAGCGATAGGTTAAATTTATTTT
>JAHPZR010022430.1:0-2500 GCA_019787425.1 Platygyra sinensis
AAGTTCCATCTACCCGGGCATCTAGTGCCAGAACCCCTAATGGGTGATCTACTATAAACAGCCAATCAAATTTCTTGTTTTAAAGGTAAATGGTATATGAGAAGATTTGATCCCGATACAGTTCAGAACGGCCATATTTATTCTTCTATATATTGGGTTTACTTCGGCATTTTCTGTGGGTTAGGTTGGGGATTTAATTAGTTATGGACGAAATGAGCCTTGAGGTTTGAAACAGTGCGTAAGCTAGTTGTATGCAAATGAATGAGATGTTGTTATTTTTAGTTACAAAGGTAACTTGAAATTTTTGTTTTTCACAAGGAGTAAATTGAATTAGACGTCACGCATCGTTGCTTCTAGTTCTTAGGAAATGTTTTAGGGGAGACGAGACTATTTTGATTTGAAAGAGTTCGAACGTTTACCATAGGTACAGGTAACGATTGTTTTGTTCTTGTTGCATGCAAATATAGAGATATTTTTATTTTTTAGTTACAAACGGTAATTTGACACTTTTGTTTTTCACAAGGGAGTAAATTCAATTAGAGCTAACAAATCGTCAGCACCTGTTCCCACGAGATGCTTGCTATGGTAACATGACACTTTTGTTTTTCGTGTCGGAGAAAATCGTTCGCACGAGATGTTCGCTATTTTGAGTTATAAAAGGTAACCTGACACTTCTATTTTGATATGGGAATAAATTCAATTGAAGCTTACAAATTGTCGGCTATTGTTTCCAGGATATTAAACAAAAAAGAAGCTTTCATTTCTAAACTGTTTTTACGTCTCTGCAGTAGCAGTTTATAGCTTTATCTGATGACATTCTTTTCAGTTCGATATTTTTTTAAGACATCAAAAGAGTTGTTATGTTTGGAGAACAAGAGAGCATGGAATCGTACCTTCAAGCAGTTGCATGGAAGGAGTGGATGGGATGGTTCCGAGGTTTTGTCCATTATGTTTCATCATGCCTACCATTTGTGTCACTGTGACCCCACGATGAGCGCCTTCACAGAGGTGTTGAAGGATTTGGCTGTGACCTATGAGGCCAATATTTCTGTTTTTGGAAGTGTTTGTTTTCAAGATGTGTTAACTGATGCCATTGTTTCAGATTTAGCTGCAGACCTAGAGCATTTATTTACAGTTGATTACACTATGCAAAACTTCCCAATTTTTAATGAAAAACTTGCTGCTGAAATTTTGATGGTGGCAAATGACATATTCAATGATGTTGAAGAGACAACACACCTGAAAGAACTATGGAATGGACTGGAGTGATTGTGAGAAGATTTTGCTAATTCGTATACTCAGTCTAAAGTGGAAATACATACAATTCCAAAATTATGCCATTTCGGCCGCTATGTTGTGAGAGCGAAGCTATTTTGTTTAAAAAGTTTCGTCCCCGTCACCGGGCTGGAGTGTTCATATGGGAAAATTTTCATCCCGGTTACCGAGATCTCGGTCGCAAAAACATGAAAAAATATGAACACATCAGTCGATATTTTAACGAAGAAAAGAGTGGCGAGGCGAGATCTCAGAAACCGAGCCAGCCCGGTTGACCGGGCTCGTATGAAGAGGCCCCGAGATCTCGGTAACCGGGATGAAAATTTCCCATATGAACACTCCAGCCCGGTGACCGAGACGAAACTTTTAAACAAATCGCTTCGCTCTCGCAACATAGCGGCCAAAATGGCATAATTTTGGTCTTGTATGTATTTCTACTTTAGAAGTATGCGAATTAGCATTATTAGTAAAGTTACAAGAGTCCACAAAGCTATGACAGTCACGAACAATACAAATTTATGTTTCACCATTTTGGTTGTTTCTTGAATTCATCCCGGTCGACCGGGCTGAAATTTCCCATCTGAACACACCACAGAATTCGTCCCGGTAACCGAGCCAGCCCAGTTACTGGGCTCATATGAAGAGGCCCTTAGAAGGAACAATATCCGCGACAATCGGCAGGCATCGAAAGATGAGAGATTTTCCGAGACCGGTAGGGAGATTAAAAAAGACATCGTTGCCCCCGAAAAAATAGTTCGAACTGTTTCTCACCGCTTCAAATGCTAATTTCCACTGATCTGTCGTGATCGCGGCCGTGTTTACTTTTTGTATCTGGTATTCATCGACAATGTAACTATGGTTTCACGAGATCCACTCGACCAATCACGGCGCACGAAAGAACGGCCATATGCTAGAACCAATTAGAGGTATTATAGAAAACCTTGGTATAACGCGGGGGAAGGGGGGGGGGGGGGGGGGGGGCAGACCTGGAGCTTTCGGTCGCTGATTCGCAGACTATACCAGGGTTAGTCCGCCAAATAAATACAGATCACATAGACAGATACAGTTAACGAAATTTTATTCCTACCGTTTAAACAATTAACAAAGTTACGAGCGCGAGGAGTACAAAGTGCACGTGCACTTGCTCAGACGAAGGCCTACGGTGGCCAGTTCACATTATCAACCCAGTTGATAAAACCAAATCAGCCTTTTAATACTCGCACAG
>JAHPZR010022430.1:5000-41213 GCA_019787425.1 Platygyra sinensis
TTTAACAAACTGAGAGTTTTTGTACACTCCTCGATGTTGATAAAATTTTCGGCGTTTCGGAATATTTTCGCCGCTTTCTTGAACGAAATGGATTTTTCCCAATAAAAATAAAAATAAATTCTACCCTTTTCTATATAAACCAATTTCTATAGGACTTTTCCTGGACTCAGGTTGAATTTTGAAGGTCTCTAAAATGATTCACCCCTTTACTCCCAAGATCTCACTGTTTATTCTCCTTACTGTCTGCCATACATTTCATATTTTTGCCTTGAGTTTAATACATTTTCAGCACTTTCCAGGACCAGTAGCCTTGTTCCATTGAGGACTTTCCAATCCTGGAAAATGCCACAATAAAATTAAGCCATGTTGCATGACCGATTAATATCCCGCTCGAAACAGAATTGTGAGAGTTTGACATACCTGGCTAGCCAATGCGATGAAAGATTACTCAGGACTAGAAAAGTTTCAGTCATAACAAGTGATGTAAGAAATATTGGGAGTTAATAGAGTTAAGTTTTCTTGTATAGAAATCTTGTTATCACCTTGTCTGCCCACACCAATGACATCAATGGTTAAATTCATCAACTTAGATCTTGCTTTTTAATTGTCATCTCACACACGACGACGAATAAATTAATGATTATGGGAGAAATCGCACTATCGTTTCTACTTCGGTGGGATATCGAGATATCTGTAGCTTCAATCCAAGCATCAACGATTGAGCATTTTTTTTTTAACAATTTCATTTATATCTTCGCCTGAAGAAGTAGGAACTCCTCTGATTTCCAGACAATCAAGCCTTATGTATGATTCTTGTTCATCGTGAGCCTCCTTCATTTGGTTGAAGCATTTGCCATGCGGGAGTTCTCTTGCCTAAGAAACTGATTTTCCTTAGATAATTCGACGATTGTATTTTCCAAAGCAGCGATTTTCTCTTTCATTTCGAGGCAAAACCATTTCGATAAAACCATCGAAAAAAGAAAGGATTCAAGCTTCGTATTCAATAGCGCTACTGAGAGAATACGTCGAGTTGTAAGAGGTTCAAAACATATCATCCAATGCAGACTTGACGGGTTTTCAGCGCCGCTTGTTCAAAGGTTATCATTTTAACTGAAACCATTCTAGATAAACAACTAAAGAACGTAGTACATTGAAAAAACTGGCACGAACTAGATATCCGCCATGACAACATGACGACCGTTGACCAACATCGTCATGACTGTTATCTCTCGCGAACTGACAAATGGTCACGAATCGTCACCATCCGTCAAAGCTATGACAGGTCGACACGATCCGTCCCGATCGGGACGATCCGCCGACATCTTCACCCCGTACATAACACCGCCATGATTATTTTTTAAGTATATCGCGAACTGACAAACCGTCACCATCCGTCAAGGTAGTGACGGGTCGTCACGATCCGTCCCGATCGGGACGATCCGCCGACATTTCCACCACACACCATAACACCGTAATCAATATTTTCTAAGTCCATCGCGAACTGACAAACCGTCACCAAACGTCACCATCCGTCAAGGTAGTGACGGGTCGTCGCGATCCGTCCAGATCAGGACGATCCGCCGACATTTTCACCACAAACCATAACACAACCACGAATATTTTCTAAGTCTGTGCCGAACTGACAAACGGTCACCAAACTAAAACAGAGGGACGAGCCGCAACGATCCGTCACGGATCGACACCAGTTTGACGACCCGTTACGCTTCGGGTGTATTTGACAACCCTTGTGGAGAGAGGCATCGTGAGAGTAAAGTGTCTTGCCCAAGGACACAACACAATGTCCCCGGCCAGGGCTCGAACCCAGAACGCTCGCTCTGGAGTCGAGCGCGTTAACCATAAGGCCATCGCGTCTCCCATCATCAGCTATTATGAATATATAGTAACGACTTACAAAAATAGTCGGTATACATAACTACTCATATACAATGAAGCTTTATAAATTCAAATAGTCGCTAACTGTTAAACTTATTTAAACTAACCAATGAAATGATAGACTCAGAAAAGAAATAACGAAAAACGGTGAACTAAAACTCCCCTGTAGACAACGGTAGATAAATTTAGAAGTGCAACGACAAACTCAACTTTTTTGTTGAGCTCAGGTTTCAACTGTTCAATATGAAAACTCTCGTTTATTTTAAGTTGAGAGTAAGTGCTGGCATGATCGAGAATCTTAAAACAAGAGATATCCCACTTATCCCTACAACCTTTAGAAGCACTAAGATGTTTATAAATGTGGGAATTTTTGTCCCGAAAGATATGCTCATTAACACGTGTGTTAAAATGCCTATTGGTTTCACCAATGTAACGAAGTCCACAGCTCGCACATGTATGTCAACTGATCTAAACAGCACGTGATTTAAGAGAAACAGGAATAAAATCCTTAGGACTAGACATAGTGCAAAGTTTGAACATCGTTTTGAATGAAGTTTTATGAATGTGCGCTAAAACAAGCTCGTTCAGCCTCCTATTAGCCATGCTTGTTCGGGATCAGGTTTTAAGCCTTCCGGCTCAGTGAGCTAAAGGAACACTTGCATGAATAACTTTCCGAAAATTTAAGGTGGCTCTGAACCCCCTTCGTAGAATTTTTTTAAACTCTGCAAAAAGTTGCATCTTATCATGCTGATTACAATTCGATAATAAAAAATGGGGGTCACCGAACTCGTTTTTAAGTTAAAAGCGATTAAAGCTAAAATCAAGGGTGTTTTTAACAGGTCATATTGTTGCTATGGTAACCTTTTGTGGCACAAAAATAACAGCAACTTGTTCCCCGATGATTGGGTAGTTTGTTGATACCATAATTGTAGCATCAACTGATAAAGAGTGGTAATAATGGCCCATCAAAATCTACGTCTTGGAAACTGTTTTGAGCCACCTTAACCTGTTTTGTTTTCCATCCCAGATGGGATTTTCAAAAGCTTTGAATATTATACAGTTAGCCAAAGAAACAAAATGGGCTTTACTAGAGTTCAGAGCACACTCTACGTTTCTTGAGATTTTGATTTCAAAATCTGATTTCGGGCCCGTTAAGTTGCCGGGTCTTTCGAGAAACGGTCCCCTAATGCGTTCACTATCTCTGACACTGTCGCTTTTACTGTCACCCTTGAATGTCAAAGCTTTTCGCAATTTGTCTTAATTCAGTATGAAAGCCCTTAGAGATTGGTCAATTTCAAAATTCTCGGTATTTTCTCTGTCATAAACTAAACAAAATAAAGGAAAAAAATGCAGAAAACTCAAAGATAAAACAAAACTCTCACACGTATAAAATCCCTCGTTACGCCGGCGCCTGCTACAGGTGATTGCTTGGAATTTTGATTGGTTCGTCCCTCTAATGAAGAAATCTTTAACACTTCAAATTTACAGAATAAATTGAATTGCCGGAAAGTTGAAAAGTATTGATCGCGGTCACGTTCTTTAAAAAAACTGCTGAATGCTTTGTTACAAAAGCTTTTGCACCTACTGTCGCACTTAGTTTTCCCATCTCCACGATCATAATATTCTTTGCAATAACACTCTCTTCTAACGCACTTGGCTTTCCCTTTTAAACAGTCGCTGTCATATTCACAAATCCCCGGCTTAGCTGAAAAATATAAAAAAAATAGTTAAACATTTCAAACGGCAAATAGTAAGGAACGGAGCTCGTTGGAAGCCGTTCTAAGGATTTTAAATTTTGCACTCTTTTTGTATATTGAAAACATTATGGCCAGAGTTAAAGCCAATGACGCAAAAAGTTATATAAATCACGTTGTTAGTTTTACGAGGAAACGCGACAATTTAACTGTTTCGTAATAAAGGGAGTAGGTTTCGAAAGAAACTGTGGTGCTGCGTCGGTGGGAGTATTACAGGGCTGATTTGGTGTTATCAACTGGGTTGATAATGTGAATTGGCCACCGTAGCTCTTCGTCTGAGCAAGTGCACGCGCACTTTGAACTCCGCGCGCTCGTAACTTTTTCAATTGTTTAAAAGATAGGAATAAAATTTCGTTAACTGTATCTGTTTATGTGATCTGTATTTATTTAACCCTGGTATAGTCTGCGAATCAGCGACCGAAAGCTCCAGGTCCGCCCCCCGCGTTATACCAAGGTTTTCTATAATACCTCTAATTGGCTCTTGCATACGGCCGTTCTTTCGTGCGCCGTGATTGGTCGAGTGGATCTCGTGAAACCATAGTTACATTGTCGATGAATACCAGATACAAAAAGTAAACACGGCCGCGATCACGACAGATCAGTGGAAATTAGCGTTTGAAGCGGTGAGAAACAGTTCGAGCTATTTTTTCGGGGGCAACGATGTCTTTTTTAATGTCCCTACCGGTCTCGGAAAATCTCTTATCTTTCGATGCCTGCCGATTGTCGCGGATATTGTTCCTTCTAAGGGCCTCTTCATATGAGCCCAGTAACTGGGCTGGCTCGGTTACCGGGACGAATTCTGTGGTGTGTTCAGATGGGAAATTTCAGCCCGGTCGACCGGGATGAATTCAAGAAACAACCAAAATGGTGAAACATAAATTTGTATTGTTCGTGACTGTCATAGCTTTGTGGACTCTTGTAACTTTACTAATAATGCTAATTCGCATACTTCTAAAGTAGAAATACATACAAGACCAAAATTATGCCATTTTGGCCGCTATGTTGCGAGAGCGAAGCGATTTTGTTTAAAAAGTTTCGTCTCGGTCACCGGGCTGGAGTGTTCATATGGGAAAATTTTCATCCCGGTTACCGAGATCTCGGGGCCTCTTCATACGAGCCCGGTCAACCGGGCTGGCTCGGTTTCTGAGATCTCGCCTCGCCACTCTTTTCTTCGTTAAAATATCGACTGATGTGTTCATATTTTTTCATGTTTTTGCGACCGAGATCTCGGTAACCGGGATGAAAATTTTCCCATATGAACACTCCAGCCCGGTGACGGGGACGAAACTTTTTAAACAAAATAGCTTCGCTCTCACAACATAGCGGCCGAAATGGCATAATTTTGGAATTGTATGTATTTCCACTTTAGACTGAGTATACGAATTAGCAAAATCTTTTCACAATCACTCCAGTCCATTTCTTTCAGGTGTGTTGTCTCTTCAACATCATTGAATATGTCATTTGCCACCATCAAAATTTCAGCAGCAAGTTTTTCATTAAAAATTGGGAAGTTTTGCATAGTGTAATCAACTGTAAATAAATGCTCTAGGTCTGCAGCTAAATCTGAAACAATGGCATCAGTTAACACATCTTGAAAACAAACACTTCCAAAAACAGAAATATTGGCCTCATAGGTCACAGCCAAATCCTTCAACACCTCTGTGAAGGCGCTCATCGTGGGGTCACAGTGACACAAATGGTAGGCATGATGAAACATAATGGACAAAACCTCGGAACCATCCCATCCACTCCTTCCATGCAACTGCTTGAAGGTACGATTCCATGCTCTCTTGTTCTCCAAACATAACAACTCTTTTGATGTCTTAAAAAAATATCGAACTGAAAAGAATGTCATCAGATAAAGCTATAAACTGCTACTGCAGAGACGTAAAAACAGTTTAGAAATGAAAGCTTCTTTTTTGTTTAATATCCTGGAAACAATAGCCGACAATTTGTAAGCTTCAATTGAATTTATTCCCATATCAAAAATAGAAGTGTCAGGTTACCTTTTATAACTCAAAATAGCGAACATCTCGTGCGAACGATTTTCTCCGACACGAAAAACAAAAGTGTCATGTTACCATAGCAAGCATCTCGTGGGAACAGGTGCTGACGATTTGTTAGCTCTAATTGAATTTACTCCCTTGTGAAAAACAAAAGTGTCAAATTACCGTTTGTAACTAAAAAATAAAAATATCTCTATATTTGCATGCAACAAGAACAAAACAATCGTTACCTGTACCTATGGTAAACGTTCGAACTCTTTCAAATCAAAATAGTCTCGTCTCCCCTAAAACATTTCCTAAGAACTAGAAGCAACGATGCGTGACGTCTAATTCAATTTACTCCTTGTGAAAAACAAAAATTTCAAGTTACCTTTGTAACTAAAAATAACAACATCTCATTCATTTGCATACAACTAGCTTACGCACTGTTTCAAACCTCAAGGCTCATTTCGTCCATAACTAATTAAATCCCCAACCTAACCCACAGAAAATGCCGAAGTAAACCCAATATATAGAAGAATAAATATGGCCGTTCTGAACTGTATCGGGATCAAATCTTCTCATATACCATTTACCTTTAAAACAAGAAATTTGATTGGCTGTTTATAGTAGATCACCCATTAGGGGTTCTGGCACTAGATGCCCGGGTAGATGGAACTTGTTAGCTCAGGCAGGCAATTCATCTAGGAGAGGGACAACTTCGAATAAGAAACCCGGTCCTTCCGGGAAGGTTGGGCGTGGGGTCAGTACCCTTACCCCGGAAAAAAAACTTTTTGCTACAGAAGCATTCACAACAGCCCAAGAAACTCCAGTTCTGGGAGAGGAAGGTCCTGCTCCTGCAGGAAGTATGACGTGCGGGGCCAAAGCTGAAAGGACGCTTCATTGCCGACAACCCTTCTATCGACCAAGAAGACCACTACCATCGCTACATGGAACGTCAGGACCATGTACGAAGTAGGGAAGGCAGCACAGGTGTCAGCAGAGATGCGCCGATATAACATCACCCTGCTAGGACTGAGTGAAACGAGGTGGCTGCAGGCCGGACAAAAGAGACTGGCTAGCGGCGAACTTTTGTTGTACTCAGGACACGAAGAAGAGAACGCAGCGCACACGGAAGGCGTAGCAATCATGCTTTTAAGAACAGCACAGAAAGCTCTGATAGGGTGGGAAGCGCACGGTTCAAGGATAATAACAGCATCCTTTACGACCAAGAAGAAGAACATCAGGATGAACGTGATCCAATGCTACGCGCCCACCAACGATCATGACGACAAAGACAAAGATCAGTTCTACAATCGACTACAGGCAATTCTGGATAGGTTGAAGGACAAGGACATCAACATCCTGATGGGGGATTTCAATGCGAAGGTGGGATCAGACAACAGAGGCTACGAGGGAGTGATGGGACAACTTGCCCTCGGAGAAGTGAACGAGAATGGAGAGAGATTTGCTGACCTCTGTGGACTGAACGACCTTGTTATTGGAGGCAGCATCTTCGCCCACAAGAGGATACACAAGGCCACCTGGGTATCGCCTGACCATGTCACGGAAAATCAGATAGACCACTTCTGTATCACCAAGAAGTTCAGGCGTTCTCTCATAGACGTACGAGTGAGAAGGGGAGCAGACGCAGCATCAGACCACCATCTTCTGACTGCGAGACTCAAGCTGAGATTGAAGAGAACGGACAGGCAGGCAGCAGGTAGGGCGAAGTATAACATCAACCTACTGAAAGATCAGTCAATACAGAGAGCTTTCACCGTGACCCTGAGGAACAGATTCCAGGTACTGCAGGAGCTTATCACCAATGACACCGATGCCCACGACCTTTGGAAAGGAACAAAAGAAGTACTCACAGAAACATGCCTGGAAGTGCTCGGGCCAAAGAAGAACCAACACAAGGACTGGATCTCAGTAGACACCCTCCAGAAGATCCAAGCAAGAAGACTCAAGAAAGACGTAGTCAACGTGAGGCGTACAAGAGCCAGCAAAGCAGCAGCCCAAGCAGAATATACAGAAGCCCACAAAGAAGTGAAGAGGAGCGTGAAGAAAGATAAGCGAGACTATATAGACAGCCTGGCGCAAGAAGCAGAAGAAGCAGCCTATCACAGCAATATGAAAGACCTGTACATGACAACCAAAAAGCTAGCAGGCAAGTACAGCAGACAAGAACGACCGGTCAAAGACAAACAGGGACAAAACATCACAGAATCTGAACAACTATTAGAGAGATGGGCGGAACATTTTGAGGAACTTCTCAACAGACCAGCTCCTGAGAACCCTCCAGACATAGCAGAAGCAGAGATTGACATCGACATAGACTGCGATCCACCAACTAGAGAAGAAATCATCCGCACCATCAGGAAGATGAAGAACGGCAAGGCAGCCGGCCCAGATGGAATTCCCTCAAGCCCTCAAGCACTCAAGGAGGACAACAACCGACATGCTACTACCGCTCTTTGTGAAGATCTGGGAACAGGAAGAAACACCAACAGATTAGAAAGATGGACATATTATCAAGTTGCCCAAGAAAGGTGACCTCAGCAGTTGTGAGAACTACAGAGGCATCACACTCATGTCAGTGCCGGGGAAGGTGTTCAACCGGATTCTGTTGGAGAATATGAGGGACGCAGTGGATGTCAGGCTCCGGGATCACCAGGCGGGCCTCAGGCGGGACAGATCCTGTACCAACCAGATCGCCACGTTACGTATCATAGTCGAGCAGTCCCTGGAGTGGAATTCCTCGTTGTACGTAAACTTCATGGATTTCCTCAAGGCTTTTGACAGTCTTCATCGTGACACCCTGTGGCAACTCCTCCGACACTATGGGATCCCAGCTAAATTGACATGCATCATCAAGGAGTCTTACGAGGGAATGGCTTGTCAGGTTGTTCATGGAGGCCAGTTGACGCGTCGTTTCGATGTGAAGACCGGCGTTCGTCAGGGGTGCCTTCTGTCGCCGTTCCTGTTTCTCCTAGCCATTGACTGGGTGATGAGGCAGATGACAGATGGACAGAGAAATGGTATCCAGTGGACCCTCTGGACTCAGCTGGACGACCTTGACTTTGCTGATGATCTCGCTCTGCTCTCCCACAATCAACAACAGATAAAGAACAAGACCACAAGCCTAGCCTCCCATGCCTCCCAAGTCGGCCTCCAGATCCACCCCAACAAGACCAAGATCCTGAAAATCAACGCCTCCAGCAGAGAAGCGGTGAAGTTGGGAGACAACAACTTGGAAGAGGTCGAGATTTTCACCTACCTTGGGAGCGTTATCAACCAGCAGGGAGGAACAGATGCAGACGTTAAGACCCGCATCGGGAAGGCAAGAGCAGCGTTCATAGCCCTAAAGAACATCTGGCGATCCAACCTTACAACATCTCGCACCAAAATCCGCCTGTTCAACTCCAACGTCAAATCAGTCCTTCTGTATGGAGCAGAGACGTGGAGAACAACAAAGACCACCATCAAAAGGGTTCAGACCTTCATCAATTCATGCCTGCGAAGAATTCTAAAGATCCACTGGCCAAACACCATCAGTAATGCAGATCTCTGGGAAAGAACTAGCCAAGTGCCAGCAGAAGAAGAGATCAGGAGAAGAAGATGGCGATGGATAGGGCATACCCTGAGGAAACCATCAACAAACATCACACGCCAGGCCTTGACCTGGAATCCTCAGGGGAAGAGAAAGAGAGGCTGACCAAAGAACACCTGGAGAAGAGACCTGGAGGCGGACGCCAAGCAGACCGGCTGCACCTGGAGAGAGTTGGAGCGAATCGCCCAGGACCGCCGACGCTGGCGGACTGTTGTGGATGGCCTCTGCCCCTCCAGGGGTTCAAGGCCTAAGTAAGTAAGTAAGTAAGTAAGTAAGTAAGTAAGTTTTAGTAGATCCGATCTGATTGGTGTGACATACATACATCTCTCACTCACTGACTCGCTGACTCACTGACTCACTCATCCATTGACCATCCACAACATACTCGACGCGCCGACTAAAAGGTTTTTTTTTTACAAAAAAATAACTCAATAACAATGAACCAGTAAAAGATATGAGAACTAAATATTAATATTACTCGTGATTTGTAAGAAGCTGAAAAAAGAAACTTAACTCACCAAGTAACCACGCAATGCGTTTCATCAATATTTCACTAACATTTGATACAACTTCGTAGTGCTTTTCCAAAGTCTCCAGTGGGCAAAGATACGAAAGTATGAGTCCCTGATACGAAAGACTTAATAGCAGCTGACTGCTGCTTGCTCAGATCATGCACATTTTCAAAGTTAGAAACAACATGAAGCAGGGCATCGTCAAGCGTTCTTGCACGGTCTTCCTTCGCCGGCACTTTCGCCGCCATGTTTTGTTTGCTTACAGTGGGCCCAGTTTCTACCATCGGTAAAAATTGATGCTTGCGCTCGAAAAACCAGTTTGACGACAGTAAACCGGAATGACTAGCCCAAGAATTAAGGCTACGGCGACTTCAAAGGATGAAGCAGATTTGTGCAGAGTCTCTTTGTTTTGTCTCCTCTCCGCTCACAGAAGAGTAAAAGAGGCTCTGCTCGCAGGATGATGTACCGTAAGAAAAGGCTCTGCTTGGAG
Source organism: Platygyra sinensis (assembly GCA_019787425.1). NCBI lineage: Eukaryota > Metazoa > Cnidaria > Anthozoa > Scleractinia > Merulinidae > Platygyra > Platygyra sinensis. The sequence goes on from JAHPZR010022430.1 coordinate 15,251, forward strand.
GGTGAAAAAAAAAACTCGACCCGTAAAAAATACTCGACCGGTGAAAAAATTTCTCGACCGGCCAAAAAAATTCTCGACCCACGAAAACAAATCTTGAAAGATCAATATCAATTCTGAAAGGGTGGATTTGCATCTCGCTCGATGGAATGACATCTGGGCTTGTTATGCTAAAAACTGGATCTTAAAAATAATCTCGACCACTTTTGTCCACTATGGCTTTCCATAGAAACTAATGAAAAATTTGTTCGAGAATCGCCTTATAAACTAAACCCAGTTATTACTTTGGATGGAAGTTGACCAATTACGAAACAACGCGTTTTCCTGAGAGGTCCGCAGGAAAAAGAAGCTATTTAAAAGACGTTTACCTCTGCTATGTTAGGGGCCGAGGGGAAAGAGGGGGGAAAAATTCCTGCAAGCGCTTGTTGGAAGGAAAAAATTGCATGCAGCGCAAATGAAATAGAAAAAAATTCTTACACTGCTGCAAGCAAGAAAAAAATGTTGCAAAGCTATTTCATCATTCCTGGGGGCTTATACAAAATCCCAGCAAAACTGCAACCATTCCGGATAATCTGCAAGCCAGCGAGCCACTCTTGTTAGCCTATTAAAATAACACATTGATTGGCCTAAGTAACATTCTGGTTAGCTTAACAACGCACCGGTTGGCCCACTGTTAGCTTAGGTAGCTTTAGGTTTGCCCTTATAATGGGATAAGGGATTTCTTGCTTGCTCGGAATGAATGATTTTGTATAGCTTACAACATTTTAAGGCTTGCAGCTCCATATTAGAACTACATGTATCACTGCAATAACCACAATGTAAATGTAATGTAATGTAAATGTAAACACGACACTTTTTTGAGGAAAAAAATTCCTGCAGAGAAACGAGAAGAGAAAAGAAATATCCTGCAGAGCATTTAAGAGGGGTAAAAAAATATCCTGCCCACCAGGTTGCTAGAAAAAAAAAATATCTTGCTGACCAGAAAACACCCCCCCCCCCCCCCCCTCAAGAGTTAAATGGTCGGCCCCTTAGAAGCGAAAACATATTTTAAAATTATGAAGACTAATGCTTCATTTTGTTTATTTATCTGCGCGTTTGTCTTTGCCAGTAACTCTGGTCACTTTCGAATTAACGATTTTTTGCTATTTTTCACTCCGTTACATTTGTTAAATTATTTTTTGTTTAAGACGGATTCCACCAGAACCTCGAGTAACTAGTGGACAAAAGTCTAGTGCCAAGATTATTTACATCGTATTGCAAACTTCTGTGTGACTGTTTTAAATATCTTCTCAAAAGAAATCATTTCCAGCAACACCAAGCGTCGAAAACGAATGTTGCACTTCATATGAAACACCTGAAAGTACTGATGAAATGAAACTGATGATGAAATTTTTCTTGTGTTCGCAAATTTTCTCTGAACTTTGAAACTTATTTTCTCTCGTTTCCATGGGAAATTGTTTTCGGTGTTACTGTAGGCAATTACTTATGTATTTAGCTTTAAGAAAATGTAAAAATGACTGTAAAATACTTAAAATTATTCTGCCGGGTACTGATTTTTGTCCACTAAAACCTGAAATTGCTCGATTTTCAATCGGATTTCGTCTTAAGTTATTTTTATTCTTGCAAAAAAGTGCCCTCCCCCAGCCTTCCCTCTGCGCAGTCTCTGTTTGGTGGATCTTTAGTTTTAGATTTTGGAAGTGATGACGTCACGTGAAAACGATCTATTAAGGGGCCCGAGATTAAGAAGAACCCTGTCGAACTAAAATATTGTGAAATGTCAAGTTCCTATAGGGTCTTTTATCTGATGAAACTTAAACCTCAGAAGGAAAGGTAATGCCTAACTTTGAAATATGATTACGTCACATGAAAACCAATAGCCTGCAAAACAGGCTCTCCGTGTGGGTTAATTATTCTGAGATTTGCTTTCGAACGGCGCGCGGGTGGGCGAGAGAGGGAGAGCCTGCAATGGTCCTTGTACGATTTGAGTTCTGCCTCCTTTCCACTTGACTGACCTGTCAAGTTATCAAATTGAAATGAACCAATCACAACGAAAGCGAAAATGACCTTGTAGGACGGCTGTCAAAAATGAAACTTTTGATGCACGAGCGCTTGTTTTTACTATGAACTAGAATCCAGAAACTCCAAAGAAAACATTTCGACGAAAAGCTGGAAGCAACCCGCTCGATTTATAAAAGTGTTCCCTGTTGAAATTGTGCATTGCTTTGAAGGGATGACTTTCAGCTCGCGTCATCTACTATTACATAACAACCGAGTTTCATTACGCGAAACGTGACTCAGCGTATGGTTATTATGTATGGGTAAAAAACGTTAATAGACATTTAAGCCCAATTTAGCCCTTCTTTTAGCCGAAATTTTGATATTTGTGTACGAACAATATAAACTGACCTCAATGTTGACACCTCCAAATTCTGAAAGGGGAGAGTCACGTTTCGCGTAATGAAACTCAATAGTTGTGTAATAGTAGATGACTGCGGTAACTTTGTCACGTTTCACAAAGTTGATCGTTCGCATTGTAAAAAATATAACTCCTCTTACAACGAAAGCATGTGCCGCCTATGTTCCAGTGCGATAGGATCGTCCAAATTTGTTCAGTTTTAGCGCCTCCATCTTCCTGAAGTCGCATGACACCAAGCTTCGTTTGAAAAATAACCATGCGCGAAAAACCATTCACGCTTCACGGTTGAATGCAAATGGTGGTATTTGACATGTGTCAAGTCGAATTAGCCAATCAGCAATTTACGTTCAGAATCTGAACGTAAATACTCAAATCGTACAAGGACCATTGCAGGCTCTCCCTCTCTCGCCCGCCCGCGCGCCGTTCGAAAGCAAATCTCAGAATAATTAACCCATACGGAGAGCCTGTTTGCAGGCTAGAAAACCAAGAATTGTGGCGCCTGGCCCGGCTGTGATTAGAACTGTTTGCAAGCAGCAGGCCCGGGGCAGTAGGTAGATTCTTATCACAAATATCATATTATTTGTCCTCGTACGTTTTTCTCCTGAGAAGTCGTAGCTATGCCTCGAGAAAGGTACCGTGATTTCTCTAGAAACACTCTTATAAGGCCGATTTACACGGTACGACTTTGCCGCATACAACAAGCTTACGACAGGCCTACGACAAGAATTGTTTCGTGTAAATCAAACCTACAACTCGCTTACGATTGTCGTATTTTGTGACAAATTTCTACCCAGTAGGAGACGAAAGTGACGTTTTCTTGTGTCAATTAAAATGGCGGACGAAGTTGTTGTGCAGGCCACAAGCTCCGGGAAGTCACCGTCTACAAAAGCAAAGACAACTTTTGCGGAGGAAGAAACAGAAAAATTGATTTCTCTTTGGAGTGAAGGGGAAGTACTATTCAATTGTCGGCATAAAGATTACTTCAAAAGGGATATAAGACAAAATGCGATCAATCGCATTTTGTTGCTATGGGACAAACAAGGTAAGCTTAAGCCCAAGACAAGCTTGAAACCTCATGTCCGCACTAGCAAAAAATATAACACTAGCTATTTTTTCTTTAAGCTAAAGAGTGACAGGAACACTGTATTATTGGCGACTCCTGTCAAACATTAAAGTTGAATTAATTGAAAGAAAAACTGCATCGACTGCTAGTATAAACTGCTAGTGAATTTGGTCGTGTTGATTTTCCCGTTTTTATCGCGGCAGAATTTTTATCGTTGAAATATATTCTCGTACCCTTTACGAAAGCTTGGATGTAATCATGAAAAGGTGAATGAAGTTGCAAAAATTAAATGACTGAGGGCTTGTTTACTAGAGTAAACCGGCTCAAGCCAGGAAGAGTTTCATCTCGGAATGAGTTTCACCTCCATGTCTGGTCAAGGTCATGTATATGCTTGTGGTGTCTTATGCCGGTAACCCTTTCAAGTGTAATTCCATTTCTATTTATTTTGACCTAAAAATATAAAAATTGCCAGATGTATCTCGATCCTTCCTAATAGCTTTTAAATCCTTTTCTTGCCGCCAATAATATCTGGTGTATCCTGGCTTATTTTAAACTGGACTAAAGAGTCTCGGAAAGTACTCATGTAGAGGGGGGGAGAACAGAGACAATTAATAAAGTTCCAAAAGCCCCGTACACATAAAAAAATGAGTATATCGAAAAACATGAGAATATAGCAAAACATAGATTACAGAAAGGGAAAGGGGGTGGGGGCAGTGTTGGAGGAGAACACAGCCCTCTTTTGCTAGCTAATTTTCACTCTTGCTTCAATTGTTGCAGCCTGACATCCAGGATCAGTCTCTTCCTGATATGTTAAATAGTTGTGGTCTGCTTTTTTTGTTAGGTCTTACAAGTGAGGAGCTTCAAAAGAAATTATCTGCCCTACGTACGTATTATGGGAAAGAGATTGGGAAAGAAAGAAGCAGTAAAATAAGTGGAAAAGGGACCAAGGAAGTGTATGTATCAAAATGGCCCTTTTTTGCCTCCCTTCACTTTTTGCAAGATTACATTACCCCCAGAAAAACCTCAAGCAATCTGGACACTGACATGTCAGAGGAGAAAGAAAATGAAGCAGTTAACCACAATCTGTCATCTCAGCGGGCAGTGCAACAAGTTCCCAATGATGGTTTTGCTCTAGAGAGTGTCTTCCCTACTGATAACCCTCCCTCAGTGAAAAAACAAAAAAAAGAGAACATTAGCATTGGAGGACGAGCTTCTTTCCACTTGTTTACAGGAAATGAAGCTATTGATGATTTAAATGGCAATTAATATATTTTCTTCATTGTGAGTCAGTGTATTTCTGAAATCAGCATTTTTTGAACATTGTTCATGAAAACACTACTCGTAAAGGCATAAAATTACTGTTTTACTACTTTGTACTTGAAAGGAAAATATATTTTTAAAAGTATGAAAAATTTCATTTCGATCAGAGAGAATGAATAAAAATATTTTGAATTTAACAACTTTGTAAATAATTTGTTCATGCATGAACAAATCACAAACTGTGATGCCATGGCAACTGAATAAAACTCTGATTTAATAAGAGGCAATGTCATTCCTGGTTATTATAGCATATTGGTTATTGGGTCACTGTTACATTTCAATGTACAACATCATTACATTTTAATTTGTATAGTTCAATTAAAGTTCAATGAAGTTCAATAAAATTTCATATAGATAAACAACTCTGTGATTTAACACAAGGCTTGTTTATATCTGACATAATCACAATTGCATACAATTTGCAATTTGAAAAGTTAAATTAAGACATTCCACTGCCATGGAACTTGGCCTGGCCTATTGAGGTAGTTGCATAACTGGTCCCTCATTTCCTCTGCTTCCCTTGGTTGCCTTCCCTTTCGAGAATTTGGGACACTGGCAAATGGGATTGTAGCAATGTCATGCCTCCAGGAACCTTCAGTTACCACACCATTGGAGTTCTCCTTGTCTAGGGCCCCAGTGGGGAAATACCTCCCGGGAACTATTGATCTTAGGAAGTTGTGCAGAGCTATTGTACAGAGGACAATCTTGACAGCACTCTCTGGCTTTACACACATAACAGTAGAAAATACCCTGAACCTGCTTGACAAAATTCCAAAGACATTTTTGCTGATACGCCGTGCTCTGGAGAGCCTGTAATTAAAGATCCTCTTCTCCTCTGAGAGATTTCTCTGTGAATAAGGCTTCATGATGTTATTCTCTAGTGGAAAGGCGTCATCTCCAGCAAGATAAAAAGGTACCGGCTTGGTGGTGTAACTGCCATCAAAAGACTTGTCTGTTGACTCAAGAAGCAATTTGGGCTGGGGTAGGCCAAGAGAGCCATTGACTAGTGCTTTCCAAAACAGACTGTTTCTCAGTATGCCACCATCACTTATTCTTCCTTGACAGCCCACATCAGCAAATATAAATTTGTAAGCTGCATCTACAACTGCCAGCAACACAACACTAAAGAAGCCCTTGTAATTAGAAAATTCAGAACCACAGTAGCGTGGATGGAGGATACGTACATGTTTCCCATCTGCAGCGCCAATGCAATGTGGCAACTGCCAACGATCATGAAATAGCTGTGCTATTTTTAACCATTGCTCTGGGGCACTTGGGCATTTGAAGTAATCATCCTTGAGGACTTAAAAGATAGCTTGACACACTTCTGGAACAATTAGTGATAAGGATGCTACACTAATTCTAAACTGATACTGGAGACTGGAAAATGACTCTCCTGTAGCCAAAAACCTCAAGGTCACTGCCAGACGTTCTCCAGGTGAAATTGGCTGTCTCATGTTTGTCTCTTTCTTTTCAATTACCGTAAACGTCAATGTATAAGCCGCATCCGTAGATAAGCCGCACTCCCAATTTGGAAGCGCAGATTTTGGAAAAAAAAAAAAACAATAAAGTTTTAAATGCCAGCAGAGTTGTATTTGCAATGAGCAAACAAGGACAAACAATCAAGATTTTGAAACACCGACGCAGAAGTTGCTGCCATCTTTCACATTTATCAAGTCTAAAGAAAGTGAAATTTCATTTGCTGTACCTCCTTTTCCGTTTGAATTTATGACATCTTCAACTTAAAATGCTCTTTTTACCCAATTTTTCAAGATTATCACTTCGAAACACGCCATAAACTGCAACAAAACGCACGAGTGCTTAGTAGCCAAGCTTTCGATGTGGGGAGGAGTCTGGGACAGGGCCTGGGTCGAGCAAAAAAGCTTCGCAGTTCAAACAAGGAGAAATCTACTTTCGACTCGGCTGTTCGGGGATATCACGTTTATAAAGTTGTTTCAAAACCCGCAATAGGCGAAAAACTTGACTTTGCCAAGAGGGTCCTAAAAATGATAAGGTAGATTAGCAAAAGATTAACTTGTTTTGCCAAATAGTAAATTACCTGGGAAAGATTTCACCCTCTCAAGCTATACCAATAATAATAACAATAACAACAACAGCAATAATACTAATAATAATACCTATAATAATAATAATAATAATAATAATAATAATAATAATAACAATAACAATAACAATAACAATAACAATAACAATAACAATAATAATAATAATAATAATAAGGTACATGGTTTGCGCCCAGCTGATGCGCATAGAGAACACCAGCAAAGACTGTGATGATGGAGATAATAATAATAATAATAATAATAATAATAATAATAATAATAATAATAATTCGTCTTTAAAGGGATTTAAAAATAAATGAGTATAATAATTAGCAATTATTGAAGGAGGCTGAACTAGGATATGAAGAATTCTGCAGATCAAGGAGGGTGTTATCCACAGAGGCTGAAGGCTGAGGTGGATAACACCCTCCGAGATCTGCAGAATTCTTCATATCCTACGAAAGCTGATTCAATAATTGCTTTGCTTGCGAAATAAAATTGATAACAAAAGAAAATCCCAAGATAGAAAACCCATGCATCTTTATATTTGAATATTTTATAGACATAAAAAGGGTTTCAGTTAATGCGATACAATGTCAGTTTCTTTTGTCAGTTGATTGACAATCGCTTTTAAATGTTTCCACTCCTTGTATGGTTCACAGTCTATGTGGACATTTACACCTCACATGATTTCTCCTCTTGTGATTTTTGCTGAGAACAGCGTCAAACTAAACGTTGCAGCTCTAAGCTTGCACAAAAATGTTTCCCTGTTCTTATATGAGTTTCTTCATTTCGCTCTTTGTTTTTCCGCTCACCAAATATAACACAACCTTGTCCCCAGGTTTTCTTGGTCAACAGTTCAATAATCTGCAGCGGGCTGCACTTTTGACATCATTTTGACGTCATCGGTTCAATATGACAAAGTTCTTTTCAAATTTGGGCAATGGCAGCTGGTTATGGCTAGTTATGCATATGGTTTTAATCAATCAGAAATGCAGGGTTTTCAGTAGGTTTTTGAGTAGCAGGTTCCATCCAAAAGGTAGGCAGCTATTTTCATTTAATTTCTCCAATATCATGCTTTGAACTGACCAACTGGTATTCGGAGTAGCTGCCGCAGTATTTGGAATAGCAGCTGAAATGCGCCGGTTGCCAGCTTACTGGAAATGGGAAAATATTTGAATGAATGGTAACATTTAAGAAGGGAACACCGTTATCCTCTAGCTATTTTGTCCTCTGGACATAGGTATTTATAATATGTAGTGAGAAGAAAACAGTTAACCTGGTAAGAACCCCGGCAGACAATGACCGAGCCAAAAAAATCCTATTAATAAGTTTTAAGGTAATTCCCCTGAAATAAAACTGACAATAGATTTTCGTTCAAACTTTGCCCACCGAATATTTATCATATGAGAACTTCAATTTTGAAATAAACAAGGGGGGTGCCCATACTCATTAAGGAGCACTGGGGCATTGAAAATGACCCATTTTGGCATTATTTAACGCTTATTACAAGATCGCATTCCCAGTAATAATTGTAAATTTGTGCCCGAGACTCATGAGAACACGCATTAAACTGGAGTCAATATATTGTGACAGACACAAATAAACTTTTTAAGTTTGATTTAGACAGAAAGCTGAATCCTTGATTAAAATTTCAACCAAATTTCTTGACATGGTTACCATAGGGCAAAATAGAATAGACCACAGTTTACTTGCTATTTTCGGTATTTATTCAATTTTCAGCAATAGAAATCAGATCAGTCTTTCCTCAAGCAAAGTTTATGATAAGTTGATTACAATGACTGGAAAAAAAATTGGGGTGCCCATGCTCGTTTGTGAGCTATAGCCATTTTTCAACTGAAATAGCTCAATATCAATGCAAATCCGCCATGTTTTCAGTGTGCACGTGCACGAGAGCGCGCTAAATGATGCCATAAATTATGCGCAGAAAGGATGCGCATTGCAATTGTGAGGAATAACCTTAATAGTGTTCGATTACTTAAATCAGTTAGAGATCAACTAGTTATTATTAAGTTCCAGTCAATGTTTAATCAAGTAAAAGTGTTTATAACATAACCTTTGACTGCTAACCCCAACCTAAGCAAACTAATAGTCTTATTTTGGTCTATCAAAACTCCAGAAATCCACCCTAAAGTTCTAGATTCCAATAAAAGGATCTGCATGTGAAAAAACAAATAGAGTTTATATGTTCCTTTTCCGAGAACTTTGCATTGATGTCTTTTTTTTCAGGATGAATCTTATGAATTGTGATGCAAGTAAATAATAATCAATATTAATCAATAAAGTAATTGTTATAATATTCACCAATTAGTTTTTAGATGATCGATTTTCATCAGTAAATACAGTAAAGTTGTGCCTGGCAAGCAACAGAAATGATTACTGTAATTGAAATCCTAGGGCAGCTAACCAATAGAGCACAGAATATAATTACAAGGCTTGTTAATTGATCATGAGCTGGCAAGTTAATTGCGAGTGTAAATTCTTGTATTCATAATTTTTTTCCATCAGTACAGGCTGTGTACAAATGCAGATTAGGTACAAAATGCATATTGCAGACTGTAGACTTGGTACAAAATGCAGACTCAGAATAAACACTTTTTTTCATGCAATAAGTGATGCCATTTTTTAACTTTTCCAGTGTCCTGCAAATGCCTTTGACGAAAATGCGACCCATTTCTTCATGTATTTTGTGTTTAACAGGGTATCTACCTAGGCCTAGTCCGCATTTTTAATGTACCTGTCAATTGAAGCCCCCACCCCGGGGAAGTATGGCCGGGGCATTAGCCTTAAAGTAGAAAAAAAATGTGATAATGCCCCATATACATGGGCCCTGTTTTCTTTCTAAACCCCAAGTAAAGTGAAAAATTCCCCCACCCCTGGGACAAACCATGTCAAATAATGCCCCGACCAACCTTCAGACCCTGCTGCATGCCCCACACAGCCACTCTTCCTCTGGCACGTTCTCCCTTGTAATTCCAGCGCAGGAAAAGTGGTTAACCATTTAAACTTGCAATTCTGCCCGTTAAGCAAAGAAATTAAAGAAGTAAAATGATTGGAAAGGCTATTTGGCCGTGTGTGTCCTCGCTAGTCGAATTGCAAGACCCAAAGCTCAATAAAACAATAAACAATTCAATTGATAATGAGTTGGAATATTAAACATGAAATCGGCGCTCGACTTCGAACAAGCAAAAATCATTGAAATATCCACTGAAAATCAACGCAAGAAACATACCATCAATCTTTAGAATATTTACTTCATCTTAATCGATTTTAAAACTATAATAAATAACTCTCGAGCTCTCAGTTTAATTGGAAAAAATATAAATCAACACAATACCTTAATGTCGTCCATCTTGAAAGCACATGGATACGACTCACTCACCTCAGTCCTCGCTCGTCCACGGATGTCAAAACCTTACTAATCCCCCACCCCACGGGCAAAACTGATGCAACAAAAAACAACAAATCCCCCACCCCCTCGGACACAAAAAGGTGCCAAAATTAATCCCCATCAATGCCCCATACTTCCCCGGGGTGGGGGGGGGGGGTGGGGGTTTCAATTGACAGGTGCATAAGTCTACATGCAGCTGCACTTCCTACTGACTGGACTTAAGTCCAATTTCTCATTGATATACTTCGATATCTTTTTTCTTACAAAGTAAGGAAAACCAATAAATGTTTAGGATGAACAAAACGAAATAAATTGTTCCTCCAGGTTGATGCGTGACACTTCATGGAAAACCATTAACCTCACCTGAAAATGTTTCAGTGTTTAACCGCAAGTATCTACGATAACTCTCCTCGTCCTCCAGCCTTAGCTCTTCTAACAACTGCCTGAAAACCCCTCGTTCTGTTCTCCTCTCAGCCATTCCCTTTCCCAAACTTCCTTCGGCTTTCTTTTCCTCTTTCTTCTCTTGCATATTAGGGCAACGATGACTGCGGCCGAAACTTGCCGTCCATCGGCCATTTTCTTTGTTGCTATCCCCAGTCCTCGGGAGTGGAATTGAACGCGATTTTTGCATGTCGTAAGTAGAGATGGCTGGCGCGTGAGAATGGTCCTAAGTCATGTCCTAACCCTGTCGTAAGCTTGTCGTATGCGACAAAGTCGTACCGTGTAAATCGGCCCTAAATGATACTTCTTGCAGCCATCTAATCCAGCTTATGTTTCTCGAACTCGATGTATAGATTATAGATTATTCCTCGTTTCGGTCGTTCTGGCGCCGCATCCAAATGTAGTTTATTTTTTGATCCCCGCCGTATTTACTTTGTGTATCTGGTATTCATCGAAAGAGCATAACTATGGTTTCACGAGATCCATTAGACCAATCACGGTGCGCGAAACAACGACTATTTGCAAGAACCAATTAGAGGCTAATATAGAAAACCCCGGTAACGCGAGAGGTGCGGACTTTTGGTACTTTTGGTCTCTGGTTCATCTGCAACGCCCCTTTGCAGTTGAATCATTTTTTTCTTTGCATAAGACTTTACGTGTTGTGAAGTAATAAGACATAAGACAACGTGCTATAAGACTTAACGTATTGTAAAGACTCAAGTAGTTTAAGGCCTGGGCCAAAGGCTTTTACCGGTAAAAATAATCCCGGGGGGGGGGGGGTACTCCCTTATTTGGGCTATACCGGGACGTGCCGCTGGATAGGGTATGGTTTTTTGGCCTCGCAGTCCTAAACAGGGTATACAATTCGACTTGCTTCTGCCCTAAACAGGTTAGAACCTGTCCTAAACAGGGTATATTATAACGGACCGAGAGACTTTAACCCATACTGCGAGTAGTCTCTTTCTTTTCTTAGCCTGCGACCCGGAGCCTGCGAGAAGTTGAAAGAGCATGCGATCGAGCGGCAGAAAAGCGACGCCTTTTGTTTTCCTGATTTGTGCAATATCATCTGAGTAAACCGACATATGGGAAGTATAGTTTCTTTGTCTTGGATAACGCGATGAAAGAAAGATGTTACTGTGTCGCGCAGACATGAGGGATCCCGCTGGTATATATATTGTTTAGGGATATTTTTCTCTGTAAAAGTTCTATTGGTGCTTTAATCGAAATAAAATTAACCTCAAAAATAAGTTCCTCTTATTTATTATACAAAAATGGAAGACATCATTCCTCTTTGATTTGCAATTAAAAAAAATAATAGCCCTTCTAAAGATGCAATGACGACATTTTGCCACGCTAATTAAGAGCTTAATGCTCGACGGCTTTTTGTTTAGTTCAAGTGTAGATCTAGAGACGCAACAACTTGGTTTTAGACGCGTCGAGCATGCTTTCTTCAGTTTGAATGACTTATTAAACAGTGTAAATTCCTGTAAAACCAGCGAGTGTGCATTTTGTCGCTTTCCTAAACAGGGTCTTAAAATGGAGGGTGTTGTCCTACACAGGGTAGGGTTTTTAGCGTATCTTTGTCCTAAACAGGGTCAGGATTTCAAACCCTCGGCGGCACCCCTGTACCCAAACATTGGTCAAGTACCCCCCCCCCCCCCCACCCCGCCCGGGGAAAATAATTTAGTGGTTATATTTTTGAAATTATAAATGGAAATGAAACCAGATTTACCACACAGTTAGGTTTAAACGTCCTGAACATTTTAAAGTAGAATTGGTACTTCTGACAGGTCACGTGACATGTCACGTGACGTTTAGCGGAAAATAGCCATTATTTGAGGAATTGGTGGCGGGTTTTAGTAATATCATGCCGCAAAAACGCGTTTTAGATACAGATCAATCATTTTCATCCTCTCACGTTTGGATTGACCGTCCCTCTTTTCTTAGAAAAATTTTAAAGGGTGAAAGGTCGTCTTTTTTGACACTGACCTTTGATCATCTATATCTTCTAAAAACGAAATCAAGGAAGATCATTCCAAAAGTAGCAAGGTAGATAATCTCAATTTGCTTCGAAAATGCTCATTTATTAAACAATAGACTGAAAATTCGCCATCAATTCGCCGATTTACCAAAATTTAACAAAACGGTCACGTGACATGTCACGTGGTCAAGGTAATACGTCAAGGCAAGGCGGGTCGCCGAGTTTTATCTTCAGGGAAAAGTTCAGCTCGGTAAAACCCCGGGGGGTACTCCCTATAGTGGCCTATACGGGGAGGCTCCGCCCGAAAGGGGTACCTTTTTCAGGCTTCAGGTGTATTAAAGGGTAGGGATTTCACAAGTTGAGGTATAGAAAAGGGTAGGGAAATTGGTCATTTAGGTATTTAAGAGGTTTAAACTCTAGAAAGGGCCAACGGACAAATCAAAAGTACCGGAACCTGGTAGGTTCTGATCAGCAAATTTAAAGGCTTGAAGAAACTGAACACAGAAAGGCTGACCGTACGGTTGGGGTTAACTGTTTTGTATTTTCCAATATTTCGTCAGGCACGGCCTGACTTCTTCAGGGACTGTTTACAACTGAGAAAAGACGTTACAATTTAAACAACAACGGTAAAAGCCTATATAGTATTACAGTAAAAAGCTGACCGTTAAAGTGACTAACAAATGACAAGATAACAAAAATAGAAATAAAACCGTTGAACAAACTAATGAATGACAAGATAACAAAATGGAATATACTACATAAGGTACAAGTGGGTTAAACATAAGATTAAATTTCTTCTCGTTTGTTTATACCTTTGGGTTCAAGAGTTTGACCCCTTTCGATAAGGTACGCTTCCCTGGCTTTGCGTAACGCGTCACGACATGAATGTATAAGTTCTAGTGGTATCAGTTCTATGTCGTTAGGTGAATGATTGTCGGAAAGAAAATGGTCTGAAACTGCAGTGGGTCTGGAGGAAGGGGTGGGTCTGTCTACTGGTCGTCGGTGTTCATTAAAGCGGTCTTTAAGTCGTCTTTTCGTTTCACCTATGTACTGTTTGTGGCAACGTAGACAATGTATCATGTAAATGAGATTTTTAGAGTTGCAGTCAATATGATCATGAATGGTTCTCATTTCCCCAGTGGCAGAAAAGGTATAATTTGTACGGCCGTCGGTGATATAGCGGCAGGTGATGCAATTTTTGCCGCATCGAAAGGATCCCTTGGTGACGTTAGTTTGTTTATCAGTACGTAATTTGGATCTAACTAGAATGTCACTAAGGTTGTCGGTTCGTCGGAAAGCAACAAGAGGTGTGGTTTGAAAGACGCTGCTGCATCGTGGGGAAGACGAAAGGATTTGAAAGTGTCTTTGTATGATATTAGATATGGAACGAAGGGCAGGATTGTATGTGATAACAAGCGGAACGCGTCTGGGTTGGTTTGTGGTGGTCTGACTGGGTTTGAGTGTTTCATTGCGTGTGGTTGCGTGAACTCGTTGGATTTCTCTTTTGAGAAAAGAGAGGTTGTATCCACGATCGTTAAGGTATTGGATGAGCTCATTGGCGCGTAATATGAAGCTTTCGTCTGAAGAGCATATGCGTCGTAATCGGAGAGCGAGGCTGAATGGAATGGCTCGTTTCGTAGGTAGCGGGTGACACAATGATTGTAGAAGGTATTGGTTTGTCTGTAGGTTTAGTATAGTATAGTATAGTATAGTATAGTATAGTATAGTATAGTATAGTATAGTATAGTATAGTATAGTATAGTATAGTATAGTATAGTATAGTATAGTATAGTATAGTATAGTATAGTATTTAAGAGGGCATTCAATTACAATATTTCGAATAGACGCCCCTTATGGCTGTATCGGTTTATTTATTAAGGACTACATGAAAATGAGAACAAGACTTCCTAAATTAGGTATGCGAAAGGGGTACCTTTCTTCAATAAAAGGTATATGAAAGGGGTACCTTTTCTGCCAAAATGGTATATAAAAGGGTAAGGGGTTGGACCTCGGGGCGGAGCCTCCCCGTATTAAAATTTGTTAAGTACCCCCCGGGGGTAAAACAAATATAACAAGAGATATAGCTGTCCAACCATATTTCTACTTTACATTCCTGACCCAGGCCTTAAACGGCTTGAGGATTTCAGTGTAAGTTTCATTTCACAGAAGGATTTCACCCCCCCAAAAATGCTAACAATACTTACGATATGGCTCTCGCTTGCAGTGAAGACCGCAGATGAAGAAGCCGAAAACCAGGCAAATCAAGAGTTGTCTTGAAACAGTTCTCATTTCCAGATATCCTTTTTCTTTCATTAGAAATGTTTTTTATATTTTTTCAGCGTGCCTTTTTAGGCCTGCCGCACCTAATCAGCTGCGCAATTAATTTGCATACGTCAGAATAAATTACTTACGTGTATAATTAACGTTTATGAGCCGCGTTAAGGACGTTCGCGCTAATTGTTTCTGCGCATCCTTACTGCGCACGCAAATTCACATGCCACGTCATGCATCGAGCGCGCGCGCTAAGTACTAAAATGAACAATGATGGGGCAGATGGCCATTCCTATAGCTTTGATTGGATTTAACGATCTTGGACGTTCGGTGACCCCTACTTTTCTTTTCAGAAACAGATTTTATTTACAATTATCTACACTTTGTCCAAAAACGAACAAAAAATCAATGTGGGAAGTTAAAAAAGTTTCAAGATTTCTGTCCAAGGGACATCGAATCCTGCCATTTTGCGGCTGCAAGGCGCGTAAAACTATGGTCGCTAAATGCGAACTGGTTCTTTGAGGAACCTCACCAGTTGAGTAAATTCGCTTAATAGGTCCATTCAAACCATATTTGGCAGAGAACACTCCCTTTCAAAGCTCTAAATGCAATATTTTGGGACTTGCAGCCACTTTGGTCTTCTTCGCTAACGAAGCCCGATTTGCTCAGATTTAGGTGTTTTTCCGGGCATGTTCTCTCCGAAACGAAGTCGGTGACCCCCCAATTTTTTGGCATTTCTGACATCACTAACTCATCATCTTTCAATGGTAAAATTTTCAGAAAAAAATCAATGTTAGAAAATTTTCGCGCGAACGTCCTTAAGCGGTTAATCTATAGTTAATAAGCCTCCCCATCCAACCAAAAAGAGCCAGCGTGTAGGAACGTTTTTCAAAAAGCGCTTATATTATTTAGTCTTAATTACAAATCCAAGTTCAGATAACATTATAATGTAATGCTTTAAGTAACATATTTGTTTTAGTTCCTGCAGGAGCCAAAATCGGGAACGGAGACCGTAAGTGCCGTGATCCGCGCGCAGATGGAACAATTTTGCTATTTTTACCTTGACGACACATAACTGCGCGTGATCAAAAGACTGGCGAGATAACAGTTGTTGCTGCCATATTGTCTTAGCCTGCAACAGGCTCCCGGTTCGGTTGGGTTTAGAGCGAGATAGCCGAGTGTAGTCTAGGGCGGGCGGGACGAGCCGAGAGCGGTCTGGTGAGGAGGGAGTGCGCAGGGGAGCCTGTAGACATTCCATTGATGCCGCCGTTCCATGATACCAGCTCCTGGTATCAGGATCTGATTGGTTGAATCGATGACTGTTGACAGCTCTGAGATAAAAATTGACAGTTCTTGACAACTCCTTGTAAATTAGCATAATTCTTGCCGAGACCGTCAACAACAGCTTCCGTGTGCAATGCACAGTTCCTGACGACGAATTTGAAGCAGCTTTGAGCAATTCTTTGCAACATTTTCGTCATATCTCTTGTTTGAAACGTGAGCAGAAGCTATGCCTGGAAACTGTGGCGTAGAAGCGCGATGTTTTCGGAATTCTACAGACTGGATTCGGGAAGAGCCTAATTTTTCAATTGCTGTCGCGTCTATGATGGTAAATAAAATAGACAGGCCAAACACGACTCCTACGGTTCGTGCCATTTGTAGATTTGCCGTTTATTTTTCGGTCTTTCGACTTTTTTGTCGCTTCACTCTTGTTCTTGAAAGGCATTTCGTATTGTGTTATAAGGAGAAAACTAGAGCCGTTAGATCAGGTGGCAAATTTTAAGAAGTCATAGGTCTGCATTATTTCCGCTGTTGTTTTGGCTCATTTCTATTGCAAGATTTGTTTCTTAAGTCTCCAAGTATTTGCTTTGAAGGGACAAAATATGACATTTACCGTGAACGTGTTGCTTACTCGCATTCTATATTGTGACTCCGGGCCCGGCTATGTCCTACTCGCTTCGCTCGTGGAGTCACGACGCTCCGACTTCCACTCGCTCGCCGAATGTTTTTTTTGCCGACCTCGCTGGGAGCCTGTTCGCAGGCTTTATTGTCTTGGCTTTTGGCTGCAGCCAGACTTTGTTTGTCTTGTTCAGTTCATGATCAGTGCTTTCCATGGTTGCGTTGACCGTCTAATGAATCGTTCCAGGTTCTACAAACGCTTTAGCAAACTTATAGCTGCATGACAACAAGCGAGCTGAAACCGCGACCGACCAGCGGACTTCCCAATGAGCTCAAGATGGGAAACAAAATGGCGGCCTTGGTTTCATCGTACTCTGGTTTTGCTGGAAATCTTGTACGTTTGCCAAGGGTTGAACAGCTATCTCCACGTGTTTTACGAATTCTAGGATGCAATCCAAGGAACCAACACGTATCTTGTAGGGACTGGCAGAAGGTATTCAATTTCCCGTCTAAAAAAAATTATATAAGACCATCCCCCCCCCCCCCTCCCGGGCAAACCCCAGGGCATTCGACTTTTTTGAAAAAATTTGGTCAAATTTCCCCGCTATTGTGCCAGTTTAGACGGTCAAATGTCCCACCCGTTAGAGCTTCCAAGAGGGTCAAATCCCCCACTCTTCAGGGAAAACAGAATCGCTTACCTTTGGAAACAAGTTCTGCAAAATTTTCAGCCACTACGAATTTTTTTGTAAGCTTTTCTTCGCTCCACGCTTTAAACAAAGGCATTTTCCACGATATAACTATATAAAACGACAACAACAGAAAAAGCCCACTTGAAATCAACAAGAGCAATGACCCGAGATCGCGGCTCAAGTGCTGAATCAAAGAATTGCGAAACTCCTATTGTTTCCGACCACTGACAGACATTTTGACAGGAAAGTCAAATGCCCCACTGGGCGGGCCTCATTTTGGGTCAAATTACCCACTGTATGGAGCTTAATGCGAGTCAAATGCCCAGGGATTGCCCGGGGGATGGGGGGGGGGGGGAATAGCCGGTTTTGGAATTGACTGGTAATTGACTGGTACATTACTTGTGTAGTCACGTATTTTTGTATTCCTTATTTATTTTATTTCTCCAGCAAATCGATTCGCTTACATCGAGATCATTTCTCTTACAGACCGAAGTCGTTTTGCCTACACGATCTGAGTCGATTGACCCCATGAGCAGAAAAGAAAACGGCAAACAAAAATGCCACGAACCCTTGGAGTCGTGTAAGCTGTCAACCCCCTTTTACGCCAATTTTTCAGCTGGAAAACAAGGCCAGCTTTCTTCAAAGTTGTGGCTTGGTTGATTCCCATAGATTTTTGTAATTCTTCCAGGTTCTGCAGGTAATCTGCTGCAAATTATTTCTCTTCTTGAGGAGACCATGACACTACCTACAAATGTGCTCTGATGCAGCGTGCATATGGAACTCCAAATTTGCGAGCGTGACATTTATATCAAAGATTGTCTTCTTGCTTCAAACCAAAATCACTCGTAATCCTTTTCAATATCTTTACTGACACAATCTACACTTGAAAAGGGACAGTGACTTGCAAAAAAGCTCCAAACAATAAATATTTACGAGGCCTTTGTCTGCGTGAGGACAAGAGTATTGACGCTCTTTTGCGGAAAATATAATTTATTTACGTAACTTACATAAATTACTTTGACGTCACATAACATTTGTGTCAGCTTTTCGTAGACATTCGCTCCCTCCCGTTTTTCCTCGGGGGAAGGGTACGGCTACATGAAGGCTAGCAGTTCAGGAGCTAGTTTCTCTTACGCCAAACGAGAGAGAAACCACTGCGAGCAACTGTCTGCTTGAATCCTATCGAGTATACGCGGACTCGTCACACCCCACGTGATGCATTTGATGTCAATTTCATTTGTCAATTAATTTTTTGCTAGAAGTGTTTCGGTACAAAAGAACTCAAATAGCGATACATGTTTCTTGTTTACAAACATTGACGTCATATTTCTTTTGATATTCAAATTTGCCAGCCACTGAACAATAGCATGCATTGTTTCAACAGCCAATAAACCTCTGGTTGGCACATTAATGACAGTTGATGACATAATGAGAAACATCGCTATATATCTCACCAAAAGTGCTGACAAAAGAATGATTCAAACCTTTGTTGAAGTACTCTATATACTGGCTTGTTTGTGGCTTAGGTATCAAACCTTAATTTAAGGCTTACTTGCCCTCTCTCAAGTAGGATTGGTGAGCTCTTTGAAGACAACACTCCAAACACCAATTTGAAACAATATGAGTATTTATTATGGTCGAAAGAAGGTTTGTAAAAACTCTTTCAAGCAACTGAAAATCCAGTTAGTGTTCATTTAAAAGATTTCACAACCCTGTGTAGTTTATATGAAATAATTCATATTTGTACTGCGGTTGTAGATGAAAGTGAACAGTGATCATCGCAGTAAATTTTCCAATTTAAGCAACTGGAAAGAAGAAGCCTCAAAAAATCAGGGCTTCAACGGTTTTCAGGCTTCTTCTTTCCAGTTGCTTAAATTGGAAAATTTACTGCGATGATCACTGTTCACTTTCATCTACAACCGCAGTACAAATATGAATTATTTCATATAAACTACACATCATTTCACTGCACGGGAACATATGAACTCAATAAATTGGCCTCGCTCCCAATGTGTGGCTTCATAGCTCAGTTGGTAGAGCATCGCACCGGTATCGCGGAGGTCACGGGTTCGAATCCCGTTGAAGCACTGATTTTTTTCAGGCTTCTTCTTTCCAGTTGCTTAAATTGGAAAATTTACTGCGATGATCACTGTTCACTTTCATCTACAACCGCAGTACAAATATGAATTATTTCATATAAACTACACATCATTTCACTGCACGGGAACATATGAACTCAATAAATTGGCCTCGCTCCCAATGTGTGGCTTCATAGCTCAGTTGGTAGAGCATCGCACCGGTATCGCGGAGGTCACGGGTTCGAATCCCGTTGAAGCACTGATTTTTTTCAGGCTTCTTCTTTCCAGTTGCTTAAATTGGAAAATTTACTGCGATGATCACTGTTCACTTTCATCTACAACCGCAGTACAAATATGAATTATTTCATATAAACTACACATCATTTCACTGCACGGGAACATATGAACTCAATAAATTGGCCTCGCTCCCAATGTGTGGCTTCATAGCTCAGTTGGTAGAGCATCGCACCGGTATCGCGGAGGTCACGGGTTCGAATCCCGTTGAAGCACTGATTTTTTTCAGGCTTCTTCTTTCCAGTTGCTTAAATTGGAAAATTTACTGCGATGATCACTGTTCACTTTCATTTCACAACACTATTAACTAACACACTGCAAGTGCAGACCTGCCAACCCCTGGTAAAGGAAAATCTGGAGACTCTACAAAAAATAGTGAGAGTCTATCTTTTTCCCTATCAAACCCCTCTTCCATCCAGGAAACTAGACACCAACCCCCCGGAGCCACTCCCTTACATGGGCTGTATAGGTATGTGCGGCCCCGAAGGGTATGGTTTTCAGCCGTTTTGGTCATAAATACCTGAGGGTATCAATTTTAGCTGATTTTGGCCATTTTGATCATAAATAGGGTATGGTTTTTGCATTCTGGCCTTGATCTTGGTATGATTTTTAGAAGAAGCCACTTTTTCATCATTATTGAAAAGAAAATCAATGAAAACCCTTCACAAATTATGTTTATGTTAATTTAACATTGGTTTGAACTAGAGAACTAATTATAATGCAGGTCTGAAACAGGATTTTGATGTACATTTAAGTATCGGGTCATAAACAGGGTTTCAAATTTTTGGTCAGGTCATATATAGGAGAGGCAAGATCGCAGATTTTGGTCATAAATAGGGTAAGGGTTTTGGGAAGTAGGCCACACACCCCCACCCAATTTTTTTGGGAGCATCCACCTGGGCACTAACCTCATTCCCAGGGCCTACTCCCCTTTAAAAAATGGCAGACAGATGCGGAGAAAAATGATGAGTTACTAGTAGTTTCCATTGGAAAGTGAAGTGCTGCGAGTGAATTTATGTGGAAAGATGTTTTTGTCATTTAGGAAGCATTGTAGAGGGATAGTCAACATGAGCTACTAGATCATAGAGTATTTTGCCAAAGGCCAATGGGCTTAAAAACTTTTCTGTTCTAAAAACGTACTGAGGTCAACACGATAAACTGTTCATTCATGCGAAAACCTTCAATCGAGTAGACCGCAACCACATCACGTCACGATTAATTATGACAACAATGTATTTTTTACCATGCTGTTTTCAATTGATGTTCTCTGAGACGCTCCTCTGTTAAACTGCCCAACTGCTTGTTAGATTTTTAAATGCTCCTTGAAAATCATTTTACGTTAACTCGCAGTTCGAACGACTTGCGTTTTTAATGCCGTTGTGATATTCTCAAAACTCATCCGCAGTCACGCTGTTACACCACGCTGATTGGATGATGCTAAAGAATGCATCCAATCAGGGTGAGCAAACAGCGTGACACGTCCTTAGCACACAGGATTTGTGTGCTAAGGACGTGTCACGCTGTTTGCTCACCCTGATTGGATGCATTCTTTAGCATCATCCAATCAGCGTGGTGTAACAGCGTGACTGCGGATGAGTTTTGAGAATGTCACAACGGCATTAAAAACGCAAGTCGTTCCTTAGCATTTCTCAAAAATTGTTTGGTGTTTAGCACTTGGATTTTACATGGATCTTCAATTGAATGCTACGAGAAGAAGCGTCAACCTTTCAGTTTATCTGGTGTTTGATTTGGAAGCCAGGCGATTCAAATTTATCGGTGAAAATCTGCTTGGTGCTGGAGTGGTCAAAAATGATCTTTCTACCCTTGACTCCTTCTCATAACGTGTAGTAACAGCCAATGCAAAATCCACAAAATCGCTCAAATTTGCCATTTTGAACCCCAAAAGTTTTGTAACGAGTAAACAGTTTAAGTGGAAAGCATAATAATTTCAAATTCTACGAAAAACGCCACTAGGAGAATATTTTTTTCCCTCAACACTTTCAAAGCGGGTGTGCTAAGATTATTTGAACCATTTGTAAACAGGAAGGGGTTTCCAAAGTGTTTCCACGTTTCCACTAGGGTTTCAAAGCGTTTCCAAGTTCCAGGAGTTGATTCAAATATTCTGAGAAACAAATCGGCTTTAATCATGGGAATTTGTGCAACCTTCACTTGCTTTCAAACCCTTCGCCCGCGAAAACGTGCCCTCAACACGAAACTGGATTCTTATGAATCGAAAGAGCCTCGATTTCGATTACTTGAAATCAAGGCAAATGCGGTGATATACATACATCCAAAATACATCTTAAATGAGCCTGGCTTCTGGCGCAGGCAATCCAGACTGGTCACGAACGCGACCGAAATTAGTCTGCTGCGAAGCCTGGTGGCTTCGCAGCAATAATGAACACGAGCAAAAATCACAGCTCGATACAAGAAAGTAGTAAGAAGTAGTGTTTTTCTTCATTAGTTTTTCACTTTATGGCACCAGCATTCCTTCTTAATATTCTATTTTTATTCAACGACTTAATTTATTTCATTTCAGAAAACATTTTCCTGAAAAAAAAACCCGTGAGATTGGGAGCCTCGTTGTGAGACCGTGAGAAATGACAAAAAATCGTGAGACTCGTGGCAGAACTGTGAGAGTTGGCACTGTCTGCAAGTGAAGTGAAATGTTGGCCGATTTGAAGAATCTCCAGTGGAAACGAAAATTGGTCCAAAAAAGTCTGAGATTCCGAGAAATTAGGGGTGAAATTACAGTGTTTGACTGGGGAGATGGCTTTTGGTTTGAGTAATATCAGTTTGATCACATATTTCTTTGCCCTGTCAGACTTCTCTAAATGAAAGGGAAGTCGAAAGGAAAATCGCATAACAACAGCTGAATAGTAAACAAGTACATTTAATATTTATTACTCTCTAGCTACTGTAGTCACAATGTGGACATGTGTGTTGCCCTGCTGGTAGGTAGGCTCTTGCCTGGTCATGATTGAAATGCCTGCTATTTAATTGGTTGATTCCAGTGTTATTTACTTCTTTTGTTAAAACAATTTTCTTGTTGCTGTGAAACACAAAAAGAAAAAATTCACTCTTACATAATTTGCCTATTTCCGCGTCATCCGCATCCTTGGGTTATTTTTCCGCATAAAACTAGAAAATTGCTACATATAAGCGAGAACGCAACTGCTTACCATCCTCACCTTGCATACGGTCGGCACGCGGGAAATTTGAATTGACCAATCAGGATTCAGCATGCGGGAAAAACTTTGCTGTCCTGACGTCAATGTAAGTTTACAGGAGATGGCACTAAATATTCACAAAAAGGGATTTACAATTGTCAAAACCATATCAGTTCTTAAAATGTGAAAAATATGAAGAAGTTTGTGTCTCCAAGCTTCTAATTTGGCGCCAAATCTGAGTCACCGGCGTCCAGCAAGGTAACTCGCTTGTAGTTGATTGAGTGTCGCCAGGTAGGGTGATAGTTGTTTTATTTTGAGCAAAATATCCTGTTTCTCGTCAAACTAAACCCGGAATTCTTGAGTTAACTATTAGAAGAAGCCAAAGCAACTTTAGCATTGTCTCTATTTTTGTTACCTGCAAAGAAAAAGGCTATTATCTTGTCGTTTTGGTAGGACAGCTAAGTTTTGACTGCCGCTCGTATTGCAGGCTCAGCCGCCGTATGCAAGGCAGAAGCAAAAATATCAAAGAATTTGATCATTTTGAGAAGTTATTCACCCAAAACAGCGACCAAAACACGCCTTTTTTTTTGCAAACAAGTTTAAACCTCCACGCATTCCATGCATCTTCTGTTGATGGGCCTGGGTTCTAGTTTTGGGACTTCCAGTATCCAGTTTTCCTCGTCCGATTTAATGCCTGGTTACTAAGCTTCAAGTTAAATTATCCGTAAGACGTTCACATGTATTTTATATGTTTGAAAAAGCCAAGGAAACAACTTTATTATTTTTTTTAGAAATTTCCGCATAATCTGGCGTCTTTCCATTTTTTTCCGCACCCCATCAGATAGCCTGTTTCCTTTGTCAGGCATTAACCCAATATATGCACGCTGAGCATGAACCCATTTTTTTTTAACAAAGGTAACTTCTGAGATTTCAGAAGAAAGACAAATTCTCGAACTCGATTCCCATGCATAATAAAACAAAAAGTCGGCACACACATATCATTCTAGCTGGTGATATCCAATATTTAGATAAGTATTTTAGTGTTTAGTTTTAAGTATTTAGTGTAGGCGAATTGACTTCAAATGTAGGCGAATCAACTTGATCTTGTAGGCGAAACGACTCAGGTCGTGTAGGCGAAATGACCTCGATGTAGGCGAATCGACTTGTAGGCAAAACAACCGGTTACCCATGGTGTTATTGATGTATGTAACGTACATACGCTTTGCCAGAAATCTTTACAGACTGAGCATGTTAGGATTTAACTGATGATAGTTTAAACCAATGGTCTGATGTTATTCTGCAGGCGGATATTGATTGACACAGGGAGTGGAGGTTCAAGTGAATATGTAGAACATCTCAAACAAGTTTTATCAAACAACGAGTCCTGCATACAAGAGATTCTTATCACACACTGGCATCCAGATCATGTAGGAGGAATCCTTGATGTCCTCAAGTGCACAGAAAATCCAGGTCCTAAACAGTATTATTATTCAACTTTCATACACTGTACGAATTCCAATTCTCTGGTTGGTTGATTTGTGCCACGTGACACTGGGTTGTGACGAAACAACCTCCTTGACATCATTATCGTGGTGTAATAGCCGTGAAGTAAATTCTATACACCACTGTCATTACACCATGGCTTCGGCTGACTCAAAGTTTGACGATTTTTGTTTGCAGTGTATTCAATTTGAATAATAAAAATGTTAACACACTCATTGCTCGTGAATTATCGGGATTTACCAGCACTCGTTCACTAAAAATGAACTCGAAATTTTCAATACCGCACTCGGCGGCCTTGTGCGGTATTGAAATTTCTCATTCATTGTTAGTGAACTCGTGCAGGTAAATCCCTATAATTCACTCGCTGAGTGCGTTAACCTGTAATTACATGTTATGTTAAATTAATTTAAATTTAAACTCATCACTAATAGATGAGTGTGGGGATTGTGCCTAAAAGTTTAGTTGGAACCACAGTCCAGCACATAACAATCCTGCCAGTGGTAACCAAAGGCATCTGCCACACTGAATTTCTATGGTGAAAATTAAAAATTTATCGGTCTATACTGCAGCATATCTGGTTGCTTTTTTCGAATGAACCAATTTACTCTGACTGCCTTATATTTAATAGTGAGGTTCATTGCATGTACATTTATTGGTCAAGTCATTGTAGAAGTTGAACAGGAGATAATTGCGTTCATTAGACTACAGCTGTAAGTGTGTTTGAATAGACTTATTTAATTACTTATAATCCTTTTGTGTTTCATCTGCAATCATATGTTTTTTGCATGTATTAGTTCATAGCTTAGCCTTTCTTGTTCACTTAAATAAGTTTTAATGTTACTCCTGAGAGTGTGCAGTAGGCATTGGAACTTCTTAGACATTTTTAACATTATTAAGTAATTTATTGAGGACACTTAGCTTGGGTTGTGAAGCATTGTTTTATAGTTAGCTTCCTGTCATTGTGTGACAACAAATGTTCATCTGGTCAAACACAGGCCATCTGAGAATTTCAAAGCTTCCACAGGATGGTGTAGCTGAAGAGATTAATGGAAGCACTGGGAATAAATATAACTATCTCAAAGATGGAGATGAAATAGTGACAGAAGGAGCAACACTGAAGGTTTTCCACACCCCCGGTCACACGACTGACCACATGATACTCTATCTGGTGGAGGAAAATGCAGTCTTTTCAGGAGATTGCATCCTAGGTCAGGGGACAGCTGTAAGTACTCACTATTTACATGTACCATGTTCACACTTACAGTTCTTAACCCTTAGTTGGTTCCTGAGTATGAGAATACGAGCAAGGCGCATGTGAAATAAAAAATGATCCATCTGGGTCTGTTTTTTTTTTTTTTTAAATAGA